>PVKS010012025.1:0-54922 GCA_004027875.1 Aplodontia rufa | reverse complement strand
TTAGGGGGAACTTGCTCCCCTCTGAGGAAGCTCCCCTCCCCCCGGGTGTGGGGCTGGTCATACGTGTGCCACAAACTTCCTCCTTTTTTTTTCGTTAATGCTCTTCACTATTCTTTTGGGGTTAAAAATTATCAGGGGGTAATGTTTGCCCTTATTGGGAGGTTCGTCCTACCGTGGGAATCCGCATGCAGACGTGCAGGGTGAGGTGACTCTCAGGAGCATCTGGGAGTCAGTGCTGCTGGGGTGACCGCCATCTTCTTCCTCCTTAATAATTCTTTATACATTTTGAATAACCATCCTTCATGAGATACTTTATTTTGTAAATATTTTCTCAAGCTTTTGGCTTTTGGCACATTCTCTTGAGTGTCTTCCAGAGCATAAATATTATTTCAATGAAATCCAGCTTATAAGTTCTTTCATTGATCATGCTTTTGTTATCATATCTAAAATGTTAACAAACTCAAGATCATTAAAAATTTCTCCTACATTTTAGGAGTTTTATAGTTTTGTATTTTATATTTAGTTTTGTGACATACTTTGAGTTAATGTTTGTGCAGGTTGTAAGATCTCTGTCTAGGTTCAGATTTTTTTGGTCTTTGGCATGTGAATATCTAGTTGTTCCAACACCATTTGTTGAAAAGACTGTCTTCTGTCCATTATGTTGCCTGTGCTCCTTTGTCAGAGATAAATTACTTATGTATCGGGGTCTATCTGGGCTCTCTATTCTGTTCCATTAATTTGTATTTCTATTCCTTCACTATCTTGATTATTGTAGTTTTATATCAACTCATGGTTGGTTAGTCTTACTTCTGCAACTTTTTCTCCTATAGTATTGTGCTGCCTATTATGAGTCTTTTTTCTCTTCATATAAATATTAGAATTAGTTGGTTGATATCTACAAAATTACTTGCTGAGATTTTGATTGAGATTCCATTGACTCAATCTCTAGATCAAGTTGGGAAGAGCAAGTATCTTGACAGATTTTCCTGGACAGAAACATGCAATATCTTTTCATTCATTTGACTCTTTGAATAGTTTTTAAAAATAGTTTTCTTTATATAGCTCTTATGCACATTCTATTAGATTTATACCTCAGTATTTCATTTTGGGGGTGCTAATGTAAACAGTGTTTTTCATTTCAAATTCTACTTTTTCTTTTCTGGGATGTAGGAAGGTGATTGACCTTTCTTAACCTTGCATCCTACAAGCTTGTTCTAATTACATATTGGTTTCAGGGGTTTTCCTGCTAATTCTTTTGGTTTTTCTTCCATAACTTTTTATAAATGCCAACTGAGAGTTATTTAACTAGGGTTGTAAAGGGGAGTGTGTGAAAAAGAAAGAATCACCTTTATCTAATTTTTCATGTGGTTTTCGTTGCTCTAGCTGTGTATGTGATATTGGGGTTTGAACCCAGGTCCTATGCATGCCAGGCAAGTACGATACTGCTGAGCAACTGCTCTTGTCCCAAGGCTGAATATCTTAATGTGTGTATATACACATTTTGTCCATCCATTCACCTGTTAAGGAACATTTAGGTTGTTTCTGTGTTTTGGCTATTATGAATAATAAAACTTCTATTTCCATGGGTATATAGATATCTGCTTGAATTTTTGCCTTCAATTCCTTTGGGTATTTACCAGAAGTAGAATTGCTAGATCATATGTTAATTCTATTTTGAATATTTTTTGGGTCATAATGGGAATTGAAAAAAAGAGCATTCTACCACTGATCTATATCCCTAACCCTTCTTTGAGAGTGTCTTGTTAAGGTGGCAAGACTGGCTTCAAAATTGCAATCCTCCCATCTCAGTCTCCTGAGTCATTGAGATTATACATGTATGCCACCATTCCTGACTCTATTTTTAATTTTTTGAGGACTAACTATACTATTTTCCATAGTGGCTATACCATTTTATATTTCCAACACCAAGGGTTCCAATTTATCTTGATAATGCTTGTTACATTCTCTTCTTTTGTTCATTTTCTTTTCTTTTTCCCTTGTGTGAATGCAGGTCCTCGTATATGCCAGGTCTTTTCTTTTTTAAAAATGTAATACTCATCCTAATGTGTATGAAGTGGTATGTCATTGTAGTTTTGGTTTTCCTTTTCATAAGGATTAGTGATGTTGAGCATCATTTCATGTCCTTTTGGCCATTTTAATATCATCTTTGGAGAAATGTTTATTCAGATTCTTCACTCATTTTTTCAGTTGGTTACTTGGTTTTTTGTACATAAGTATTTTGCAACCTAAGTTGAGTTGTAGTAATTATTATTTTTAGATATTAAGTCCTTATCAGATATGATTTAAAAACATTTTTCCATCTCATAGATTGCCTTTTTACTGTGCTGGTAGTATCCTATAATGCACAGAAATGAGTCCAATTTATCTGTTTTTACCCATGTTGCCATGCATTATGTCATATCCAAGAAATAATTTTTAAGTGCAGTGAAGTTATGTTTCGTCCTGAAGTTTTATAGTTTTAGGTCTCATGTTTCAATCTTGAATCCATCTTGAGTTAATTTTTTGTGTATCCTATTTCCCCTCATCATTTTTTAAAAGACCATCCTTTCAATGGTCTTGGCACTTTGTTGAAAAATCATCTGATCATATACATGAAGATTTATTTCTGGGATCTCCATTCCACTGGTTTTTATGTCTGTTTTTTTTCCCCCCAGGGCTGAGAACCGAGTTTGGGGCCTTGTGCATGCTAGGCAAGCACTCTGCCACTGAGCTAAATCCCCAACCCTTTATGTCTGTTTTTACACACACACATATCTCACACACACACATATATTTTTCCACACATATACTCATATATGCATGAGTGCGTGTGCGTGTGTGTGTGTGTGTGTGTGTGTATATATATTAGAGAAAGTTGGAGAGACAGAGAAAGAGAGAACCAATTTGATTCAATTTGATTTATTTTTTTCATCCGGCTTTTGTTTCTCCAACACTTACTTGCGTACGTGGTGCTGGGGTTTGATTCGAGTCCTTGAGCTTGCCAGGCAAGCACTCCAGCAACTGAGCAACTGCTCCAGCCCCTACATACATGTATTTAAATAAGAGGTATAGTTGTAGAATAAAACTTTAGTTGTAAATTTGATTACTCTTAGTCTTTACTAATATAGGAATGGCAAAACACTACCACCATCCTCTTAGGATCCTGGCTGGGCCCATGAATTAAACTGACAGTTTAGCAAGTGGTGCAAACCTGTAATCCCAGCAACTTTGGAGGCTAAGACAGGATTATAAACAACATCAAGGCCAGGCCAGTGTCAACAATTTAGTGAGACCCTAAGCAACTTCTTTTTTCTTTTTTTTCTTTTTTTAAGAGAGCGACAGTGAGAGAGAGAGAGAAAGAATCAATGTTACTTAGTTTTTCATGTGGCTTTCGGGCTTTTGTTGCTCTGACACTTTGTTATGTACTTGGTGCTAGGGTTCAAACCTGGGTCCTTGTGCATGACAGGAAAGCATCATAACCACTGAGCACTGCTCCAGCCGTGACCCTAAGCAACTTAGTGAGACACTGTCTCAAAATAAATAAATAAAAAAGGGGTTGGGGATGTAGCTCAGTGGTAAAGTTTCCTGGTTTCAATCCTCAGTGCTAACAAACTGACATAGTACATTAACAGGATAAAAACAAAATATTTATTTAATCCAAGTTTATTGGTACAGGAGCCCTCATAAGGAAATGAAGACCTAAGTAGGCACTTAAAGTTAGTTACTGAATTGAACAAGAAGTTGGAAAAACTGCAAAGACAAAGGGTTTTGGGTTACAGTAGTTAACTGGGTAGAGAAATAGGAAGATAAGGGTTAATTTTTTGTTTTTTGTTTGTTTGTTTTTTTTAAAGAAAGGAGGACAGTGAGAAAGAGATCAAGTTTTTATTTTTTTGTAGTTTTTCATGTGGCTTTCATTGCTCCGACACTTTGTTGTGTATGTGGTGCTGGGGTTTGAAAGCGCTTACTCGGGTGGGCCAGGCAAGTGCTGTAACTGCTGCGCCAACACTCCAGCCCCAGGGGTTTTTTGATTCTTTGTTTTGTACAGAAATCCTTTGACCCTCAATTTTTGTGCTTGATGATAAGAATGTTGCATCTTTTACATGGAAATTTCATCTCTTGTTTTAAAGAGTCAATATGAATATCACAGTGATCTTGTACCTACTGTTTTTTAAGTGTTTTTTTTAACTTAGTTAATATTCCAGCATGGTATAATTTTAACTCCTTCACTAACACTAACATTTTGATACTTGGTAAGAAGAAAGTAGAACATCATAGTTTTGGTTATTTGGCCTTTGGATGAACCCTAAACACTAGATATTGGTATTCCAAACACAGTTTATTCCAGTAACAAGGCATAATGTCCTAGCTATAATGTGAATTATTATGGAAATTATTTCTGAGAATTTTGGTGAATAGGTGAAAAAGGCTAATGGATGTATTCCTGAAGGAGAAGCTGTGAACCTGTCAATGCTAGGCCAGATGCTCCCTGACTATTCTTGGCCGTACCTTCTTCTTTCTTTAGAGCTGTGGAAGCCCATTCATAACCCTTCCAGGCTCTAGCAGAGCAGGAATATCAGCTTACTAGAATGTTTAATAAACATCCCCAGATTCACAGCATTTGGAAAATACAGTATTTATAAATCATGGACATTATTAAAGATCCCATTCATTATATATATACATATATATACATACATACAAACATACACACAGACACACATATATACAGAAAAAATACACACACACATATATATTTTAAGAGAGGGTGAGAGAAGGAATCAATTTTATTTAGTTTTTCATGTGGCTTTAGTTGCTCGGACATTTTGTTGTGTACGTGGTGCTGGGGTTCGAACCCGCATCCTTGTGCATGCCAGGTAAGCACTGTAACTGCTGAGCCACTGCTCCAGCCCCCATAATATATTCTTGTTATTTAATTTTGGTTTTCTATATATTTGAGTTCATTTTCCATAGGCATGTGAAGTTGGAAAAATGGGGAATATATCTAAGAAAATAAGTTTTTCAAAGTTTTCACTTAATTGGCAAACATGATTATTTCATACTATCATTATATAGAATATAGATGTAGTCATAATTATATTTTCTTTAGTATCTCATTAACACAGGTTGTGGCCTCCTTGCATAGAATCTGGAAATAGTACTGAACTTAATTTTTTCTTTTAGTACTAGGGATTGAACCCCGAGGCAACAACACTGAGCAACATCCCCGCCCCTCCTTTTTTTCCTTCAAATTTTTAAATTTTGAGACAGAATCTTTTGAAGTTGCTGTAGCTGGCCTCAAACTTTCATCTCTCCTGCCTCAGCCTTGCAAGCTGGGGGATTATGGACGTGTAACCACTGAGCCTGGCAGTACTTAACTTTTCTACCACCCTCTCAGATATTTATAGAAGACAGTAGTCAAATGAGCAAATGATATGGTAGATCAGGAAATGTGGTTTGTATTTTGTGTTAATAACTTTAGTAGAAATCTTGAGAAAATGTATTTTTGGCAAAATTATATTTTTTCAACATAATTTTCTCTTTAGTAAACTTTTATTTATCTGTGTGATAAAGAAGGATGGGAAATGAAAATTTGCTGATAACTGAATGTTTATGTTGTTTTGAGATGGAGTCTCATTACAGTGACCAGGCTGGTCGTTAACTCCTGGGCTTAAGGGAATGTTCTTTCTCAGCCTCCTCAATAACTGGGTTGACAGGTACATACCACCATGCCCAGCCACTTCATTTCTTTTTAGTGTGGCTCACATATTACAAATAGAAAATTTTTCAAGAGCCATTGTAAATTGAAAAATTTGAGTTTTACTTCCTTTGTCATATCCTCTGGTAGAGGGGCAGATGAATAGAAAGTAGAAAGAAAAATCAATCATAAAAGCCTTCAGTGTGACTTTTAATAAGATTTAATTTTAAAATACTTACATAGTATTTCATGAAGATATTAGTATTAATATCTATGATTTAAAAACATTTTCTGTGCTAATGAATGAATGTAAAGAAATGTAAAGGGTCTGAAATTTTACCCTACTTGCAAGCTAATAAGGTATGAAAGTATAGTTTCAGAATTTATTTTTGCACTGATTTTCTGAGTCCCATTCCTGTAGAGCAACATGAAAAGGGCCAGATGACACCTGCACACAAATGTGGGCTGTTTAAAGGAGAGAGAATCCAGGACTTAAGGAGCTTAAATGTTTTATAATAGGCAGTAAGCATAACTGTTCTTTGCTCCAGGGGTAGACAATATCTGTATTTCATGGGGCAGTAAGTGTCTCATAGCAGTCATTCAAAAGATTCAAGGGAAATGTCTACTACTAATGCGTCTGGGCTGAAAATTCTGCTTAATAAATATTTGTAATATAAATTAGTGATGTAAATAAGACCAGAGGACAAAATTTTTTAAATACTAGAGAGAACAAGGTTTAAATATTCTGCTTTTGAAGTGCCTAATATTGTGCAACTTAAGACATTTCAGAATCATTATAATATAGTAGCTTAAGTAGCTTAAAGACTTTTATTTAGAATCACTTTGCTATTGTTATGCTATGTTACATAAACCGTCTTTCCTTTTTTAAAATTCCATACAGGGAGATTTTAATTGAACTAGGCGATGAAAAGGTTAGATGTGAAAAAAGGTTAGGTTTTTTTTTTTTAAGTTAAAAAAAAAAAAAGTTTATTTTTTACACCAAACCAAAGTGAACCATTCTGAGAGAACCACCATCTCCAATGTCCTGCAAATAAATAGATAAAGATAATTAAAATAAAATCATGTTTAAGAGGAGCAAAATTGTTGACTTAACATTTAAATCTTTACTATTTTCAAGGATTTAAAAACAGTGAAGATTGTTTAAAATGTAATGCATATATATAAACAAGAGACCTGTATATTCAACTTAATTATTAAAATTTTTATATAGCATTTATAAAAATTAAGAAATGTATAAAGCATAAAAAGGCAAAGAAAGGATAGGAAGATACTTGAAATATGGAAGTATCTGAGGACTCCAACAAAAAATTGGAAATCAGTTTATTTGTGATTCTATTTGGTTTTAAAACACCATGTGTTCTAAAGGTTCTATATAAAATGTACTTCTTAATTTTGATTTTTAAACTGAATATTTGATAGTAACTTCTGAGGTAATGAATCATAAAACAGAAAAGATCACAGTTTTATAACATGTGTAAAGAAATATTAAGAATGTCATCTGTTTCCCATTTGTTATTCTTTCCATGTTTTATACTTTCCCTTACCAACTCAACATCATCAGGTAGAGAAATCAAGATTTTATGATGGGATTCTGAAATTAGAAGATATTTGAAGGCACAAATAAAGAAGAGTGATGCTATTTGAAAAATTATACAGTAGGAACACTTTGAAAATTTGAAGGTAGCCGACTTGCAGTTGAAAAGATAAAGGTGAAAGGTGAAGAGAAAAGGGATAACAACTGGCACTTACATAATCCTGTCCTAATTGGAGATATTTTTCTTAAAGTAAAGGTGAAAACAGTTTATCTAAAAATGATTTTTTTTGTTATTGTGTTGGGATATTTAAAAATAGTTTAAGGCTGGAGGTGCAGTCCAGTGGTGGAGTGCATGCCAAGCATGTATGGGTTTGATCCTTAGCACTGTTAAATAAATAAATAAATACTTAAATTTTATCTTTAAAGTTCTTTTTATTAAGATGCCTTTCATAAAGTTTGCATTTATACTATTTTAAGTAGTCACATCTCAAGGAAAATGGGTATGGGGCTGGAAAGTAAGAGAGGGATGTATGTGCATGTGAGTGCTTGTGTTTGTACCCTGTAGATGCTAAGGTACACAAGTTAAAAAAAATAACTCTGGAAAAACAGGTAACAAGAAGAATGAGTAATTTAATACTGCTCCAGGCTTGCGTGTGTGTGCTGGCAAGTTCAGCGGTTTTAGGTAACTTTCAATTTAAAAACAAAACAAAACATTAAAAGCACTGTCATTTTAAAGACAAGTTCCAACTCTTGGCCTGTAAACCCCCGCCCCATGTTCTAATTTCTACACCATTAGAATGGCCATTGAGGAACCTGTAGTTAGGTTTTGGTCTTGTTTATCAACTGGCAGAGATCCTAGGTAAATTATTTTATTTTCCTAGTATGTGGATATATTTGTAGCTGAAAGGCCAGGTTAAACATGAAGTGTCATGTGATTTAGCTATTTCCTTTCTGTCCTTTCCTTTCCCTCCTTTCTTCCCTACTACCTTCTTCCCTTCTGTTTTCCCTCCCTCTTTTCTTCCCGTCCTCTCTCGATTTCCTTTCTTTCTTTCTGTATAGTGATCACAGGATTTTTTTTTTAAACCATAATCCTTTCCTTTGAAGGATTGCCTTTAAAATGCATCCTGTTTTGAAAAGACTGTAGGGCATTTCAAGGTTTATAATAGATTGTACCATGCTAAATAGCCTTGACCTGTACTCTATTTACCTTAAAGGAATATTTTGAAGATTAATTAAATAAAGTGTTTTTTAGTCAGTTGTTTGATCATTATTTAAAAAAGCATACTCATTAAATAAAATTTGGAAAACATAAAAGTACCAAAATTTATCCAGTCTCACTGATCACATAAAATATAGTTGACATTATTTCCTTCTAGTTATCTTTTTTCCACATTTTATTTACTTATTTTAAGCCCAGTAAACTTTTGTATATATAATTCCATACCTTTTATTTTCTTCCTTTTGGCTTCTCTTTGAACACATTTTAGTGTTCTCATAGTCTTTGCTTTTAATGACTAAATTCTGTTCAATCAAATATTGCAATTTTATTTAATAATTTAATTTTTTTGGTGAAATTTATGTTTCTAATTGTTTCTTTTCCTAAATAAATAACCCTATGATGGAGATTCTTAGATATTAATATTTTTTTGTATTTAGGATTATTTCCTTGTTATAGAACTGTAGATATACAATCATTGAACCAAACCTTATGAAATTTTATCCCTTGATAAACAGTGTAGAATTGTTTTGTTTTTTTCCTAGGTTGGAAGAAGACGATTTCGCTTGGTAATAGGAAATTGTGGTTTCAAGGGAGGCTGATCTTCATTTCTTATGTACTGAAATTATGCTCACCCTTGACTGAATGAAGCTACATGTTAATTCCTGTAGTAATTTACACAACAAAAGGGTTTTCCCCAGTTCGTCATTTGATTTCTCCATATAGTTAAGTGCATTTTCTGAGCCACACCCTACTGCTGTTACCTAATGTTGAGTGATACCAGGTCACTTTCTTTTAAATGTATACAGATTTTCGTAAGCATATTCAAGACATGTTAAGGTTTGCTTTGCTAAACTCTGGATTTTGATCTACTGCTCACTTAATACAAAATTTTTTCTTCGGTATAAGTGATCATGTCTCTGCTTTTTATTAGGTTTCCTCTGTTATTACTAATGGTCTCTCCCGAAGTTTCTGATTTAACAATAATTAAATTCCAGAAGGTGCATATTTTAGAGATAGAAGAAATCTTAAAACTCCTAATTTGAAATCCGTTCATTTTATAGATGAGCAAACTGATATTCATGTGGATGAAGTATTTTGTTCAAAGTGACTTATTTAGTGGTAAAGCTGTGGTTAGAATTTAGGTTTTTTTTTGTTTGTGGAGTGCTTTTTCCACTGCAGTTTTTTCTTTTTAACATACTAACAACATATTTCACAGGGTGCATTATAATTAACTCCTCTGTCTCCCTAGTTTTGTCATTTGAGGCCCTGGTTTATACTCATTCCAACAGCCCATCCTGTGTGGCAATAGATGCTTTCCTGAGCAAGTTGACCAGCAATTCATGTTTCACTATTAAACATTAACTCAGCTTCTTGCATATTTGGTATCATAATGAGATATTTTAGTTAATATTGCCGATTTTTAGTACTTGGTATTGTTTCTAGGAAATGCAGTCTCAAATTGACCACTGTCTAGCATTTGCCAAAGGTTGGTTTGAAGCTTTAGGTACTTAAGAGAGACAGGTTAATAGATAAGCTAGCTATTCCAACTTCTTAACTTCTTCTGTGTTAAGTAAACTATCAGAGAGGAATGTACTTAGAACATGTCATTTCACCTTTCCACAGAAATGCCTTCACTGGATTATGATTTAATATAATACCTTAAGCTTATATAGAAGAGCTATCATAAGAACCATCTCTGTGAATAGGATTTGTTTTTTTCTCAAAACTACACAAAAACCTGTTTAGTTTTTCAGTTTTCTGACATAAGCATTCTCGAGTATGAATGTGCTAGAAAAACGTTTCCTCAGACAAATTTATTATTTGAACACTTAAAAAATTAAGTCAAAAAGAAAAATTATATTGAACCATGTTTTGGAATTTACAAAATACTTTCATATCACCTAATTTGACATAATGATCATGTGATATTATTTTTAAAAGTTATAGATTAAGAAATAAGCATAGAGCTGTGAAACAGTGAGGAAGTAGTAAACAAAACTAGAACTGAGATAGTTGTGTATAAATCCTGCATTTTTTCTGTTACATCATGATGCTTTGCAAAGTAAACCTATTTTCCACTTTTGCTTTACCTCCTCAAACACAGAGTTAAATTCAATTTTAATTTGTATGTAGTATCTTATTCTGCAACTTTAAATTTTTGTTGCTTTATGTATAATTTATTTTAGGTATATAAATATTTATAAATTGCCCCAACTTTTTTGGGGAGGAGTTAGGACATAAATACTGAGGTAAATTCAGTATTTATGAAGAATGATTATATTACGGCTGTGTCAAATTCTTTTTATCTAGCAGTTCTTCTGAGTCACCTATTTAATGGACAATGTTGACATTTTAAAATAATAATAATAAAAAAAGCTAGACATGGTGGCAGATACCTGTAATCCCAGCAACTCAGGAGACTAAGGCAGGAAGATTGCAAGTTCAAGGCCTGCCTCAGCAACTTAGCTAGACCTATCTCGAAATCAAATACAAAAAGGGCTGAGGATATAACTCAGTGGTTAAGCGCCTCTGGGTTCAATCCCTGGTAGTTACTACTACTACTACTAATAATAAAATATTTAAAAAATTATCTTTTGGAGGAAAGATAGGCATAAAAATAAAAATTTATCATTTACTCTATTTCAACCAATACTTGAAAATATGTTCATCCAAGTAATTTAATAAAATTATGATAGAAAAATGTTAGTGAACACAAAATCACTACTTTGTCCATCACATTAGAGTTACACACTTATACTTCACTCAAAGTAACTGTCAGTATGTAAATATTGGGAGTATAGGTGTGTATTCACACCTCCTGTTTCTATTTGTACCACCCTGTTGGGTTGGGCATAACTCTCCTGGTAATAGTAAGAATATAAAGGGCAATATGAGCAGCAGATTGCTATGTCTGCCATAATTTCCCATTAAAGTATGAGTTTCTGCCACTTCCAAGTCCAAGATTTCTTTCAAACAACATGACAATGAGTAGTACAAGCAAAATAATATAGGTGTAACTTTATGAGTTATTACCTATTTGACTATAACCAAACTCAGTGGGAAAGAACAATAGGTATGCTCTGTACTTAGAAACTCATTCAAACTCATTCAGACAGGCCTAAGTTAACCTCTAAAATTTACTTACTTTAGTTTAAAGGAGAACTAAAAATCTTTCCCTCAGTTTTCATCATTAGCACAAATATTTCTCAAAATGTTTTCTAGACTTTTGTAGATCTCCATTGACTTAATTTCTTTTAATTTTTATTGTGATGAAATGTATATAACATAAAACTTAACCATTTTAACCATTTAAGTATACAGAACAATGGCTTTGGGTACATTTTACATTTTAGTGCAATAAATACTATTATTCATCTCTGGAACTTTTTCATCATCCCAAACTGAAACTCTCTACCCATTAAATAACAATTTCCTATTCTCCACTTTCCCTAGCCCCTTGAAAACTTTGTCTCTTAAAAAAAAAAAAAAGACTATTCTGAAAAGACATTTCTTCCAAGATATACAAATGGCCAATAAGCTCATGAAACCTGGTACTTCAAATATGTAGAGTCATCCAGTGTTTGTCCTTTTGAACCTGGCTTATTTCACTTAGCATGATGTCTTTAAGGTTCATCCATTTACAGCTGGACTCAGAATTTCGTTCCTTTTTTATGAAGGAATAATATTTCATTGTATAGGTATGCTAACCTGCACAGATCTCTTTATCTGTTGATGACTGTTTGAGTTGTTTCTGAAACCTTTTAGGTATTGTGAATAGTGCTGCTATGCATGGCTGTACAAATAAATTTAAGTTCCTGTTTTCAATTCTGTTGGGTATGTGCCAGATGTGGAATTGTTGGATCATATGGTAGTTTGATGTTTAATTTTCTGAGGAATTACCATTCTGTTTTCCACAAAGGCTGCACCATTTCACATTCCCACCAGCAATGCACAAATGTTCCAGTTTCTCCATATCCTTGCCAACACTTCTGTATTCTGGATTTTTTTTTTGTAGTCTTTTTTTATTATTATTTTTTATTTGTTGAATATGGACTTCAATTAGGAGGGAATCATTATCAAACAATCAAGAACAAATGTACATTCACATAGCAAGCCAAGACTAATGCCATTCCATGGTTTCCCCCCTTGGGTTCCCCATGGTTCCATGTTTCCCCCAATTAAACCCCTGCGTTAAATGGACTTCTCATGGAAGTGAGTGCTTTCCCTCTGAGTTGATTCCCCCATGCTACCTCTGGTCTCCTAGATGTTCTTCCTATGTCTTCCCCCTGTATTCTGTTTTTTGATAATAGCCATCCTAATGTATGCAATGTAGTCATTTCCCATTGGTCAGCCAGCCAGCCTTCCTTCCTCTTGTGGTCCTGGGGATCCAATGCAGGGCTTCAAGATTGCTTGAACAAGAGGTCTGTCACTGAGCTATGTCCCCCAGATTTCACTGTGATTTTGCATTTTTCTCATGAGCTTATTGTATGTGCTTATTGGCCATTGGTATATCTTGGAAGAAATGTTATCCAAGTCATTTGTCCATTTACATTTTTTATAATTTATTAAACTGTAGGTATTTATATATTCTGGTTATTAGTCACTTATCAGATACTTGTTTTGTGAATATTTCTCTTACGGCATGGAATATTTTTACTCAGTTGATAGTCTCCATTGATGGGCAAATGCTTTTCTAAAAAAATTTAATGGAATTCAATGTATCTGTTTTGTTTGTGGTGCTAGGGATCCAAAATTATCTTTATTTACTGTTACCTGTACTTTTTGGGGTCTTATATGTGAATTTGTTGTTAAATTCAATGTTGTGAAGGTTGTTAAGAGGTTTATCATTTTAGATCTAACATATAGGTCTGTAATATATTTTGAGTTAATTTTTATACATGATGTAAAGTAAGTATCTAGATTTATTCTTTTGCATGTGGATATCTAGTTTTTCTAGCACCATTTATTGAAAAGATTGTCTTTTCTCCATTGGATTGTCTTAGTGCCTGTTATGGTTTGGTTATAAGGTATCCCCCCAAAGCTCCCATTAATGTAGGAATGAATGTTCAGAGGTAAAAAAAATTAGATTATGAGAACTGCAACCTGGTCAGTGGGTTAATCCCTTTGATGGATTAATAATTTGAATGAACTAACTGGGTGGTAACTGTAGGCATGTGGGACACGGCTAGAGGAAGTTAGGTCACTAGGGGTGTGCCTTTGAGGTTTATATTTTATCCCTGGCTCCTTGTTTCCCTGCTTTCTCAACTTCCTGGCTACCATGTAGTGAACAGCTTTCCTCTGCCACATCCTCCTGCCATGATGCTTTACCTCTCCATGGGCCAGAGCGATGGACTAAGATAGACTGAACCTCTGAAACTGTGAGCCCAAAATAAACTTTTCCTCTAAGTTGTTTTTGTTGGTTACAGCAAATAAAGCTGACTCTCACAGAACCTTTGTCAAAAATCATTTATGGGGTTGGAGCAGTGGCTCAGTGGCTATGGCGCTTACCTGGCATGCATATGTCACAGGTTCGGGCCCCAGCACCATGTACACAGCAGAGTGTCAGAGCAATGAAAGCCACATGAAAAACTAAATAAAATGATTCTCTCTCTCTCTCTCTCTCACTGTCCCTCTTTTTTAAAAAATCATTTATGTACACAAGGGTTTATTTATAGGCTTTTTATTCTATTCCATGGTTCTATTTGTCTTTATTCCAGTGCCAAACTGTTTTGATAGCTGCAGCTTTATAGTAAATTTTGAAATTAGGAAGTATGTGTTCTCCAACCTTGTTCTTTTTCAAGATTGTTTTGGCTTTTGGAGGTTGCTTGATTTTTCCATATAAATTTAAGGATGTATTTCTGCAAAATATATTGCAATTTGATAGGGATCAAGTAGCATGTTATGTATATGTGTGTTCAAACTGGTTCTCAGTGTTGTTTTAGTACTCTGTTTTATTATTGATCATTTGTCTGTTAAATCCATTATCAAAAAATAAGTTATTGGACGTCTCCTAATACTGTGTTGTTTTTCATTTCTTCCTTCAATTGTGTCAGCGTTTGCTTCATATATTTAGGAACTCTGGTGTTAATTGCAATTACAATTACAATTGCTGTATCTTGCTGGCAAATTGATCATTATATAGTATCCTTCTTGTTCTCATGTAACAGATTATGACTAAAGGTTTATTTTATCTGTTGTTAGTACAGGCAAACATCAGATGCTCTCCTGTGGCTGTTATTTACATAGAATATCTTTTTCCATGCTTTCATTTTCAGGTTATATGTTAGATAAAAAAAAATGAGTCTTGTGTGTAGCATATTGTTGAATCCTGTTTCCTTTACCCATTCAGCCTATGTCTTTTGACACATTTCTTTTTGTATGCATTTCATTGATGATTTTATTTGCACTTACCATTGCAATTATAACATATTTTAGTTTTACCATCGGTGTTAGACTAACAATTTAACTTCATTTGCAAATAAATTACAGCTTTATATCCATTAAATTGGTTTACAGATTATGTATTTTCATGTTATAGATTCTATACAAAAATTAAAAGTGGATTTATAAACCATAATTACAACAGTAAAGGATTCTGTATTTGTTAACATGTGTACCTTTACTGGAGAACTTTATACTTTTATATGACTTGGTATTTCCTTCCAGCATCCTTTTGTTTAATTTTGAAGGACTCCTTTAGATTTCTTGTAGGGCAAGTCTGGCTGTATCAACTGAATAGCTTTTGTTTAGTCAATACCACTAGGTAGGGAAGGTCTTAATTTCATCCTCATTATTGAAGAAAAGTTTTCCTGGATTCAGTATTCTTGGTTGATCTCTCCCTACCCCCAGTTACTCTGTTTATATCATCTCATGGTTTGTTTTTTGTTTTTTTTTTTTTTTTTTTTTTTTTTTTTTTTTTTTTTTTTTTTGAACTGTAAGGTTTCTACAAAGAATTCTGCAAATAATGTTATTAGGCTCCTATGTGTGTGACAAATTGTTTTTCTCTTGTTCAAGATTCTCTCCTTGTTTTTGACTTTCAACAATATGATTATGTGTCTTGGGGTAGGTCTCTTTGGGTATACCATACGTGGAGTTTGTAGAGCTTCTGGAGTTTGCATGTCTACTTCTAATTTTTGGTTAAGGAGGGTTTTTTTATTTTAAAAAACCTTTTTTTCCCCATTGTCTCTTCAAGTAAGTTTACCTCTTATTGTCTTCTTCTGGAACTTCCATAATTTACATACTGTTTGCTTGACAGTGTCCCATAAGTCTCTTAACTTCTATTCTTTTAAAAAGTTTTTTTCTGGTACTAGAGATCAAACAAAGCCAAGATTTTCTCCCATTCTATGTGTTCTCTCTCCACATTTCTAATTGTTTTCTTTGCTGTGCAGAAGCTTTTTAATTTGATGCCATTAATTTGTTAATTCTTGGCATTATTTCCTGAGCTTTAGGGGTCCTTTTGAGGGGTGAAGTGTACAGATGTTTACAACTACTTTGAAATATATCAAAAGTAAGATGGACTGACAAAGGGATAGGTTTGAAAGATATGTGATAAAAATTATCATAAAACATTAATTATAGAGTGTAGGTTGTATATGGGTATTTACGATGCACTCGTACAATGTTTCTATATGTTTAAGATTTTTCATACTGAAACATTAGGAGAAAAATGTTAATGAGAAGGTATCTAAGCTTACATAGATCTGGTTTGTTTCAATATTTATCGATATTTATTGGTACCTACAAATATGTTAAATGGTATACCTGGTATTATAGACATAATAGTCAATGAACTAACATTCTGTGCTATAGTAACAGGAGATAAAACTGGAGAGGAAGGCACAGTTAGGTTAGGGAGAGTCTTATATACAT
This sequence comes from Aplodontia rufa, assembly GCA_004027875.1. Classification (NCBI taxonomy): domain Eukaryota; kingdom Metazoa; phylum Chordata; class Mammalia; order Rodentia; family Aplodontiidae; genus Aplodontia; species Aplodontia rufa. Next base: position 38,584 of record PVKS010012025.1, on the reverse strand, counting down.
AATAAGGAGCTGAGACACGGAATTTGGGGCAGGAGAATGATAATGGGGTAGATCACTCAGGCAGCTTTGTAGAGGTTAGATGTGAGGTGGTGATGGCAGTGGTGGGAAAAGACTACATACAAGGATAATAATTAGAAAGCAAGGCTCCATATGGTAATGATTAAGGCATAAATTACACTGTTTACAGGACTAGATTCTAGAAATATTTAGAAGCAACAACTGAATTTGATGATTGGTTGGATTTGTTGTGAGTGGGTTGTAGGGAATCAAGAATGACATAGAAAATAAAACAGTAGGAGCAGCTTTGGAGCCTGAGGGCAAAAATGATGAATCTAGTTTTGAAGATGTTAGGTTTGGGATATTATCTAGTTAAAAATTATTTTGTACCTATGATATTTGACAAACATTCACTACAAAATTCCATGCCTGTTGTTAAAATATAAGATAGTGAGCAAAATGCTTACAAATATTGTCTTTATAGTCTCCAGGTGTGACACATGCCTGTAATCCTTGCAACTTGGGAGGGTGAGGCAGGAGAATTGCAGATTGGAGGATATCCTGGGAAACTCGGTGAAACACTGCCTCAAAATAAAAGATATCCATATCTTTCTGCTGCTAAAACCTGAGAATTCTGGTGTTAAAAATGTCAAGGTTTAATATGTAGAGCTGTTACAGAAAAAAAAGGTAGCCGGCAAGTAAAAAGAGTTATTGATGTAGGCAGAAATGAAATACTAAGATAGAAGAACTCCTACTAGAGTATGGTACAGTAAAAGTTAAATACTTCAACAAAGAGCATAATTAATAATGTAAATATTATAGCTGTGTTGAGTTAAATAATACATTCAACCTCATTAATGAGGCAAATGCAAATTGAAACTTTAATGAAAATCTATTTCACAGCTTCTAGGAATGTTGAAAAATTTAAAAATCTGAGTGTTAACAAGTATTAGCAAGATATGGAGCAATGGAAACTCCTGTACTTACTTGGTGGGAATGTAAATTGGTAAAACTACTTTGGAAATTTATTAAAATCTAAGATGTGCATTGCCTGTGACCAGAAATTCTATTCCTAAATGCATACCCTAGGGCATATATAGTAGAATGTGCTGTCTCTAATACAAAAAGCTAGAATTGAATGTTCAGGAACAGAAGTGAATAAATTCAGTAGAATGGATGAATAAGTTATGATATTCATTCTGTGGAATACGTGGGCATAAAAACAAATATACGTGTGGATATATATATCAGCACAGATGTATTCAAAAGCATAATAGTGAATGAAAAAAAGTGGAAATAAGAATGCAGTGTTTCCACTTATATAAACTTAAAAAGAGGTAAAATAAAATGACATGCTAGGATATAGCCTCATATGGAAAAACCAGAAGAAGAAAAAAAGAGCAAGGATGAGATTGACACAAAATTAGGATGATGAGAGTAAATGGAGGAAAAACTATAATTAGGCAGGAGCATCCAGAGGACTTCAAAGATACTAGAATGTTATTTTATGAATGGGGACAGTTATAGGTGAGTTTTATGTTCCCATTTTCTGCCTTTCCATATTTCCACTGTGTGGCTTTCAGGGAGGAAATGGTTTATAGGGGTTTTTGAAATAACATGTATAGTGGAGGGTCTAGAACAGAAGTCTTCAACATGGGGAAATTTTGTCATCCTGTCCCCCAAGGTAACATTTGGCAATGTCTAGAGTAATTTGGTCATCATAGTTTTGTTGGAGAAACTCCTCGCACCCAATGGGGACTGTTGCTAAATATTCTACAATGCAGAGGAAGATCCCAACAACAAAAGGGTTATGTGGTCCCAAATGTCAAAAGTGCTAAGGTTGAGAAACCCTGGTCGAGGCCAGATTGTTTGAATTCCAGTTTTATACCTTTTAAGCTGTGTGACTATGTGCAAATTATTTAATCATTATATATAAATTTCATTGTTAATATGGGGCTAATTGCAGTATCCATCTCATATTGTAGTTGTGAAAGTTAACTGCATTTAAGATAGTGAGTTTAGCTATATACAAGTTTAGCTATATGTTGTTGAATATATCTAACTGGTTCAAGTTGGCAAAGGGTTGATAAAGAGAAATATGTTGAAAAATAGTTTGGATGTGGTTTGCCCCCAAAGGCTCATTTGTTGGACATTTAATAATCCCTGATATGGCAGCATTAAGGGGTGGCAGAACCTTCAAGAGGTGGACCTTATTAGGTCAGGTACAGTGGTGTGTACCTGTAATCCAGAAATTTGGAAGACCGAGGCAGGAGGATCACAAGTTTGAGGCCCGTCTCTGCAATTTTAGTGAGACTCTTAGTAAGCTGCCAGTTAGCAGAACCTAGTCTCAAAAAATAAAAAGTACTAGGGATGTACTTCAGTGGTAACGGGCCCCTGGATTCAATCCCTCATACCAAAAAGTAAAAAAAAAAAAAAAAAAGAGGTGAGGCTTAGTGCATGGTGTTTGGGTTATTGGGGGAATTGCCCTCAGAATTAATTCTGATTTTATGGAATGAGATTTTGCGATAGTAAATTGTAAAATAACAGTCTTGGTCCCTTAATCTCCTTCTGGCCTTGCCATGTAATCTCTTACACACACACATTCCTTTCATTGTATGCTGAGATCCTTGCCAGAGGCTGAACTGATGGGACCACCAGATCTTAGACTTTCAGCATTCCAAACTGTGATCTAAATAAACCTCTTTTCAAAATTCATAAAATACATAGCCTCACATATTTCATTATGGGAACAGAAAAGAAAATGAACACACAATACATGAAAAAATTATACAAAGATACATACACATGGACAATCTCTAAAATGCTGTGTATGAAAATTTTGAATGAGAAGATATTTACAAACAACAAGTTCTTATAATATGTATCTTATTTGCACTTGATAACAATTTCTACACAAGAAACCACAGGATTCATCTAAATCCTTCCTACTTTCTCCCTGCTGTACTATTTGAGTCAAATTAAAAATATCACTTCATTTGTACATATTTAATTATGAATAATTTTACTTAACACTTTTAATTATGTTTGAAATAATGACAAGCTTTTTTTTTTTAAAGAAAGCATTAATATAGTAATGTAGTCAAGTCAATGTCGACTAACAGCGTTTCCTGACTTTAAAATAATCTTATATCCTATTTTTTTCTCTTGGAATTTAAATGTCTAATAGTAAGAGAAAGTGTTTTACCTGTCCTCTGTAATCTTCTTTCAGTTCTCCTAAAATAAAAGATCACAACAATAATAATCTTAAAATCTAAAAAAAAACTTTTAAATTTCTTCATGAAAAGATAATATAATCTTAACAATTAAAATGCTAAAAACCAAACCTTACAACTTACTCTCAAATATAAGTTATGGTTGATATCTGCACTGAAATCAAATAAGTAGACTATATCTATCTTGTCCTTTCTGTTCTTAAAATGATGTTTTACTAGCACAGCAAGGAGTTTCATCTAAATGTCAGTTCTGGTTGAGTAGTGGTGGATTTACCTGGGGAACTGTGTTGAGAAGTGGATTCAACACCCCTCTTTTTTTTGGATTCAGTGGGAAAGGAAGTTATAACTGATTACTGAGTTATCCGTTCTAATGCAAGCACTATATGTGCTGACCCTGGCTTAGTATATAATTAAATTTACATACAGAGAAAAAGAACTGTCATTACTGTCACAATGTAATTTTAAATTATTGATAGATATCAGGTAGGAAATATTTTACATATTTTCATCCTTGAAACAATGAATTGGATATAAATGATAGTATCTATAAATCTGTAATGTTTCTATTAAAGCACTTAGCATATACATCTATCATTCATTTGGCACTAAGTTTAAACAAATTATCTCTATTTTTTTCCTTTTTTTGGGGGGAGGGGTACTGGGGATTGATCCAAGGGGCACTTTACCACAGTGCTGCATCCCCAGTTCTTCTGATTTTTAATTTTGAGACAAGTTCTCCCTAAGTTGCTGAAGCTGACCTCAGACTTGTGATCTTCTGCCTCAGCCTCATGAGTTGCTGGGATTAAAGCTATGTGTCACTACACCTGGTGCTAACTTATATTATTAATTCTCTTTATTCAATTAGTTTACCTTCCTAAGTAAATTGAACATTTATTAAAACTTACTGATAGTATCTTATTCCTCCTTAGAGTGCTAACACCAACTAATGCCTTGATGATGACTGTATTTCTCTAAATATACTTCGGGATGTTTTGTTTATATATTTAAAAAATTTCATAATGTTTCTAACATATACAGCTATGCTGTAAAATCTGTATTGTGATGTTTTCATAGGACAGTTATTTTTTAAAGTAATAGGTTGGGGGCTGGAGCAGTGGCCCAGTGGTTACCTGCTTGCCCAGCATGCTTGAAGTTGCAGGTTTGTACCCCAGCACCACATCCACAAGCAAGTGTTGGAGCAACCAAAGCCACATGAAAAAACTAAAATGAAATTGATTCTCTTTTTCTCTCAGTGTCCCTCTCTTTTAAAAAAATGGATTTATTCTCTCTCTCTTTAAAATAATAAAGTAATAGGTTGGTTCTTGATTTTAGGCAGAAAAACATTTAAATACTATAATAAGATCATTATTCAGAATTCTTATTGATGATCTCTAGGTATATAAAATTACCAATATCTTTCAGAAACTGGTTCAACAATTGTCTCTTCAATGGTCAATTATTTTTATGACTAAAAAAAACTACGCTGCTTTTTTTCCTAAAAAAAAAAAAAAAAAAGAGAGAGGGACAGAGAGAGAAAGAGAGAATCAATTTTAATTTAGTTTTTCATTTGGCTTTCATTACTCAGACACTTTGTTGTGTACATGGTGCTGGGGTTTGAACCTGTGTCCCTGGGCATGTGAGGCAAGCACCGAAAACACTGAGCCACTGCTCCAGCCCCTATCCTGCTTTAATTTAAGCATGCTTTGAAAAGTCTTCCAGAGACCATAGAAACAGTTTACAGTATGTTTTTTTTTAATTTAGTTTTTATTTTTTAGAGAGGGAGAGAGAGAGAAAGAAGGAGAGAGAATAACAATTTTATTTATTTTTTCATCTGGTTTTTGTTTTTTGGACATTTTCTTGTGTATGTTGTGGTCTGGAGTTTGAACCTGGGTCCTTGTGTGTGACAGGCAAGCTCTTGAACCACTGAGCCACTGCAACAGCCTCTCACAGTGTGCTTTTTACATAATAATTGTTACCCTATAAGCTTGACATTTTTTGAGCTAAACACCTTCATTTTAAAAAAAACTTAAAAAAAAATGTTTTACCATGTTAGTCATCATCATTCTTTCCTGAATCCATGACAGAGTTTCAGAGTTTTCATAGAAAGGAAAAATAACTTCAGTAGCAGGAGTCTTAAGATTTATAATGTAGTTTCTAGATGGACATCCAAAGAGACTGGTATATGAAACAATTACTTCAGACTTTTAAAAATATATACCGATTGTTTTTCTTTTTTTTCTTTTTTTTTTTTTTTTAGAGAGAAGAACAGTAAGAGAGAGAGAGAGAATCAATTTTTATTGAGTTTTTCACATGGCTTTCATTGCTCCGACACTTAGTTGTGTACGTGGGTGCTGGGGTTTGAACCTGTGTACTTGCGCATGCCAGGCAAGCACTATAACCACCAAGCCACTGCTCCAGCCCCACCAATTGTTTTTCTAATAAAAGCCAGCATTAATGCTTTAGTTTCTTGTCAACTATGATAGTTCCCATCTCTGAACTATATCGTCTTAGTCTAGGTCAGGGGATCAACATCATACTAAGAATCAGTAAATATTTTAGGCTTTATGGGCTGAAAGACAAAACTGAAGATACTATGTAAGTAGTTAAATAGAATTTTTATTGATGAGATTCAAACTATAGTAATAATTGCATTTTAAAAATACATCTAATGAGAATGGGGGATATAGCATTGCATTTAATTGGGGATCAAAGTTAATATTCTTTATCAAACTCAACTGCAAAAGTTAATGTTGATTTCTGGTGAGGTTCTTTTTTTTTTTTTTTGAGAGAGAGAGAATCAATTTTTATTTAGTTTTTCATGTGACTTTCGTTGCTCTGAGACTTCATTGTGTACTTGGTGCTGGGGTTTGAACTCACGTACTCATGCATCCCAGGCAAGCACCATAACCTCTGAGCCACTGCTCCAGCCCCTCTGATGAGGTTTTATATAATTACATTTTTGAAAGTACCTTTTCAAATAGATAAGTACTACTAGTTACTGATAATCATGAACAGCATCTTATTTTATAGAATGCTATTAGGTTCTTCTCTTGGTATTTGCCTTTTAGCATGTCATTACAAGTCAGGCGCAGTGGTGAATACCTGTAATTGCAGTGACTTGGAGGCTGAGGCAGGTGAATCACAAATTCAAGGCTAACCTCAGCAACTTAGCAAGACCCTGTCCCAAAATTAAAAAAAAATCAAATCGGCAAGTAATGTAGCTCAGTGGTAGAATGCCCCTGGGTTCATTCCCTAGTATCACCAAAAAAAAAAAAAAAAAAGAACAATCATGTCATTATACTGTAGATGACTCACTTCCAGTGGAAGGTCAGATGGAAGCTTCTCAATTGCACAGTAGATGGATTTTTTAAACATGAAAAATTCTTTTGTATTTGCAGCCAGATCCCAAACAATGCCAGAATTAAGAAAAGTAATTGTTTCAGTTTTCTGGGACTAAGCAATATTGCCAGGATTTGAGACTATAAGTGCTAAAACTGGAACCACTTTTGTTGTTTGAGTCTCAAGATATTGCTCAGGCTGGGCTCCAGTGATCATTCTACCATGTGCTACCATATCCAGCTGGGGATAGTTTTTATTTTCTTATTATATATATACTTACTATAGTTTGAGCTCAGAAAATGTACCTACTTCATCTTGACAGTACAACTTGACATTACTTTATGATTCATACAACCTCAATTAACATTGAAATGGATTAAGAAATATTATCAAATTTGCAGCAAAAACTAATTCCCAAAGCCATTTAGTCTAATAAGAAATGGTTAATGGTGCTGCTTCTCATTCAGAAAAATTTCAGACTTAGCAGGGAAATTTAAAAAAATCACAAATTTTACAAGTTTTTGAATTTCAGTGTGGTAGAGAAAGTCCAGATATTCAACCTCTATTTCTGACAAATATTCTCAAAACTGGTAACATTTAAACTCATCAAAGTGGATGAAGTTTACTGTTGACACTGCTGGTTCAGTAACATATAATAGAGTAAAATATTTTCTGCAAAGCACGTTAATGATGAGTAACAACGTGCAAGAATTGTAGGATTTGAACATCTCATATTTTAGAAACTTTATCAATTTGTCCAATACTCTTTTTCCTCCACATATATTTTATCATCAGTTGTGAAAAATATTAGTAGATTCTGCTTTAGGTTGTACAGTTTTCTTTTTTCTTTCTTCTTTTTTTTAATGCCTGTAATTATTTCACACAGACTATTCAATGAAACTGATTCTTTGGTTGCTTTAAATTTGCCATTTAGGACTACTACAATGAAAAACAATTGAGTAGTATCCATAATATTTGTTGATCAGGGATAACAGCTTGAAATCATTTATTTTGATTTTTGTGTATGTTTCATTGTACTTTTTTGTTGTTTTCTAATCAGCTACTGATAATGTTCCCAATATCCTTAACTTTTTGAGTTACTGTAGTCACTAAATGGCTAAGTCTTTGACAAGTTTATTTTCTCTGGACACATTTCTTTAGCTGTTTGAATCAAATGTAATTTAGTTAATTCAAAATCAATAATGGCTTTCCTTACCTGGCTAACAAATGAGTCACTCAGAAACTTAATTTGTAGCATCATGTTCATTTTTGGTGTGTGTATGTGAAGAAATTCTGCTATGATAAATTATTCTCCATTTTAAATCTTCTGATTTCCTGAGCATAATTTGCATGTAGGCTGGGAATATTACAATGAATCTTTTATGTGATAATACCAGGGTGTCACTGAACAACAAATACAACACTTTGCCATATAATTCAGTAGCAAAACAAGCCACTCTATTTTGTCTTAAAAGTGTGGCTTTCAAAGTCCAGTTTCCTTTTTTTTTTTGCATTTGTGTGTGCATTACCCCTGGAATTGAACCCACGGGTAATTTTCCCGGTTAGCTACATCCCCAGTCCTTTTTTAAAATTTTTCATTTTGAGACAGGATCTGACTAAGCCGCTGAGGCTGGCCTTGAACTTGGATCCTACTGCCTCAGCTTCCTTACTTGCTCTTTTCTTATTTTGATATGTGCATTTACTGGTAATAAAAATAAATGTGATATGGTAATGTATATGACACTTGAAATGATATGGATTTATAACCATGTCACTGCAGTTTGCAGGGTGCCAAGTAGCAGTGTTAACCACTAACCAATTCTGTAGTTGCAGCCTGAAAACAATTAACCGATGTGAAAGAATGAGCATGACTGTATGCCAATAAAACTTTATTTATGGACATTGAAATTGAATTTCATATAATTTTCATGTTCCACAGAATATTGTTCTTTTCATTTCTCCTGCCATTTAAAAAATATTATTTTCCATGTCACTTAAAATTTATTGCTATGTAAATAATCAGTGGTAGTTATTCTTTAAGTGGAATACAGCTAACTTTAGCACAGCACAAGAGCACTTAGTAGAATGCCTGGCACATTGTAAATCCTCAGTGACTCTTTGTTTTACTATTGACATTCTTACTGAGAATTGCTCCTAGTAGTGGTACAGAGGTGTTTAGGGTTGAATCATTTTCTAGCTGGATGTAGTGGCTCTGGAAACTGAGGTGCAAGAATAGTAAGTTCAAGGCCAGCCTCAGCAGCTTAGCGAGACCCTGTCTCAAAAAATAAATAAATAAAAAGGGCTAGGGATGTAGCTCAGTGGTAAAGTGCCTCTAGGTTTAGTCCTTAGTACTGCAAAACAAAGTTTTAACTTGCTTTGTGCAAAACGCAATCAAAAGTCTTTTTGAAATCAGGGTAATGTAGATTATATCTTTAACTTATTTAGACTGTGACAGATACAAATTAAATTGATGTGACTCCAAAGATATTGAAGTGGCTGAAATACTAGATAATGAATTCAAAAGACTGACTATAAACATGATCAATAAATTCCAAGAGAACATAGAAAAACTGAATGAATTAAGGAAGTCAGCACAGGATGTGAATGAAAAATTCAGCAAGGAGATAGAGATTAAAAGAAGAACCAAATAGCTAGGTACAGTGGCATACGTCTATAATTCCCAGCAACTTATGGAGACCCTGCCTCAAAAAATAAAAAGGGCTGAGCATAAGTACCTCTGGGTTTAGTCCACAGAAAGGAAAAAAAAAATCTTATAAATAAAAATAAAATAAATGTTCAGTTAAAAGTTTAATAGAATATACAATGCTGAAGACAAAATCTCAGAACTAGAAGACAGTGGCTGGCTTTTAACATTCAGATTGCATTTAAAGAATAAATAACTGTTTGGTTCTCAGCCCAAACAAACAAACAACCATGACCAGAATATACAGAATCTGGGACATCATTAAAAGACTAAATTTAAGAATCATTGGAATCACAGAGGATTGTGAAATGCTGGCTAGTGCCATGAATAAAACTCTTTAGGGAAAAGAGTAACAAAATTTTCTAAACCTTGAGAATGAGATGAACATCCACATTAAGAATGCATTAAAAAAACCTAAATAGACAAGATAAAAAAAATGACCTCTCCATGTCACATTGTAATTAAAAATACCTAATATACAAGGCAAGGATAGAATTTTTAAAAGCCTCAAGAAAAACATCAGGTCACAGAGGCAAGCTGAACAGCATTGCTTTCTCATTTCTCAGCACAAACTCTAAAATCCAGGACAGCTTGGAAGGATGTATTTCAAGCCCTGAAAGAAAAGAACTTTCAAACCAATATTTCTAGATCCAGCAAAGCTATCATTGAGAATTGAAGAAAAATAAAAACCAAGATAAAGGAAAACTAAAAGAATTCATGAATAAGCCAGCACTACAGAAAATACTAAAAGAAATAGTATACACAGAAGAAATAAAAACGAACTCCAGAGCTGAAAGTGAAAGTATACTCAGAAAATAGAGCCCCAAACAAGCAGGAGCAGCTACTGTCATATCTGACAAAGAACTCAAGCCAGAGTTAATCAGAAGAAACGAAGGTGACTCTATCCCAGTAAAAGGAAAAAATTCAACAAGATGTAACAATAATAAGTATTTATGCCCTAAACTTTGGTGCACCTAATTACATAAAACAGGTGCTACTTGAATTAAAGAAACAGATAAATCCCACTACAGTAAATATTGGGTGATTTCAAAATACCTCTCTCACCAGTTGACAGGTCATACACACATAAACTTGGTAAAAATTCTTTAAGACCTGACAAATATTAGAATCAAGTGGACTTAATAGAAATCTGTAGAATATTATATTAACAAGAGCTGAATTCACTTTTTATTCAGCTGCTCATGGAACCTTCTAAAAATACCATATTTTAGGCCCCATTACAACTCTTAGCAAATATTTAAAAAAACTAATATAATTCCTTGTATCTCCTCTTATCCTGATGGAATGTAGTTAGAAATCAATACCCACAAAACCACAGAAACTATACAATCATATGAAAATGGAACAATATACTTTTTTTTTAAGAGAGAAGAGAGGGGGGAGGAGAGAAAGAAGGAGAGAATTAACTTTTAGTTTATCTGTTCCTTGTTGCTCTGACACTTAGTTGCGTCTGTGGTGCTGGGGTTTGAACACAGGTCCTTGTGTATGCCAGGCAAGCATGATACTGCTAAACCACCACTACAGCACCTGAACAATATATATATTTTTTCAGGGCTAAGGACCGAACTTGGGGCTTGTGCGTGCTACGCAAGCACTCTGCCACTGAGCTAAATCCCCAAACCCTGAAAAATATATTTTTGAATGACGAATAGGTGATAGAAGAAATCAGTGGAAAAATTAAAAATTTCTTAGAGTCAAAATAGTGATATATCAGAACTTCTGGGACACTATGAAGGCAGTTCAAAGAGGAAAGTTTATAGTTATAAGTACCTACATTAGAAAATCAGAAGGATTCCAAATAAACAACCTAATCGTGCATCTCAAGGCCCTTGAAAAACAAGAACAAACTAATTCCAAAAACTGTAGAAAGGGGGCTGCAGCAGTGGCTCAGCAGTATCGTGCTAGCCTGGCATGCATGAGGACCTGGGTTCAAACCCCAGCACCACATATACAACTAAATGTCAGAGCAACAAAAACCAGATGAAAAACTAAAAATTGATTTTTTTCTCTCTCTCCTCCCCCTTAAAAAACAATAGAAGGAAGGAAATAATTAAGATCAGCGATGATAGAGATTTAAAAATACAAGGATCAATGGAAGAGTTGGTTCTTTGAAAAAATAAATAAGATCAACAATAAACTCTTAGCCAAACTAACCAAAAGAAAAATATAGAAGATCAAAATTAATATAAATGAAAAAGGAGAAATCTCCACAAGTATCACAGAACTCTAGAGGATCATTAGGAACTATTTTAAAAATTTATACTCCAATCAACTGGAAAACTTATAAGAAAGGGATACTTTCCATACATATGTGAAATGCCAAAATATAATCAAGAGAACATAGAAAAGCTACAGACCCAATGAGATAGAAGCAGTAATAAAAAGCCTTTCAACAGGGTCTGGAGTGGTGGGTCAGCAGTTACAGCGCTTGCCTGGCAAGTGTGAGAATGCTACTTCTAACCCCAGCACCAAGTACACAATGAAGGTTCAGAGCAAAGAAGGTTAAATGAAAAACTAAATAAAATTGATTCTCTCTCTCTCACTGTCCCTCTCCCTTAAAAAAGAAACAAAAAAAACTTTAAGCAAAGAAAAGCCCAGAACCGGATAGATTCTCAGCAGAATTCTACCAGACCTTTAAAAAAGAACTAATGCCAGTGCTCCTTAAATTATTCCACAAAACTTAAGGGGATAGAACACTTCCAAATTCATTCTATGAAGCAAATACCATTCTCATACTAAAGCTAGATAAGGACACATCAAGGAAAGAAAAAACTACAGACCAATATCCCTGATGAACTTAGATGCAAAAGTCATTAATAGAATATTAGTAAATCATATTCAACTACATATTAATTAGATTGTATGTCATGGCCACGTTGATTTTCTTTCACACATGCAAGGATGGTTTAGCATATGCAAATCAGTAAGTGTAATGTACCACATAAATAGAATTAAGGACAAAAATCACAGTCAATAGATGCAGAGATGGAGCTGGAGTGTAGGCTCAGCAGTTATAGTGCTGGCCTGGCATGCGTGAGGACCCAAGTTCAAACCCCAGGACCACATACACAAAACTAAGTGTCAGAGAAACAAAGGTCAGATGAAAAAATGAATTGATTCTCTCTGTCTCTCCTCTCCCTCTCTCTTAAAAAAGAAATATATATATATATATGTATATATATATATATATATATACATATATATATATATATATATGGAAATCCTTTGACAAAGTTCAACACCCATTCATGATAAAAACACTGCAGAAACTAGGGATAGAAGTAATTTACCTTAACATCATAAAGGCTATATGCAACAAACCCAATGCCAATGTCCTAGTGAATGTAGAAATAAGAATGTACACTCTTACCACTACTGTTCAATACAGTACTAGAAGTTCTAGCCAGAGCAATTAGGCAAGATAATAATGGGGATAAAAACAGGAAAAGAAGAAGTCAAATTGTCACTGTTTTCAGATGATGTGATACTATACTTATAAGATCTGAAAAGCTCCACCAGAAGAGTGCTAGAGCTAATAAATAAATTCAACAAAGTAGCACATTAAAAAATCAACATACTATAGCAGCTCAATTTATTATAGCTAGACTATGGAACCAACCCAGATGCCCCTCACTCAACGAGTGGATACAAAAACTTTGGTACATATATACAATGGAATACTACTTGGCCATTAGAGAAGATGATATTATGGCTTTTGAAATCAAATGGATGGAGATGGAAAGAATTATGCTAAGTGAAATATCCCAATCTCAGAGACTCAAGGGCCAAATGGTTTCTCTCATCTGTGGAAGCTAGAATGCATCGGGAAGCAGTATGTTAGCTGGCTAAGCTAATAATAACTTCAAATTGTATGATTCTTAACGTAACAGGGGGATGACTCCCTAGGATACTTGGAGACATAGGGAGGGGGTCAGGGTGGGGGAAGGGCTTAGGAAGAGTATCTAGGAGACTGGAGGGTGGGAATAGGGGGGAATCATCTCAGAAGGAAATCTCTGACCTCCACGAGATAGCCATTTAACTCAGAGGTTCTTCTGGGGGAAACAGCAACATGGGGAAACAGCAACATGGGGAACCCAAGCTGGGCATCCATGACATGGCATTAGCCCTGGATAATTAAGTATATATACATTGGTTCTTGAATGTTTGATAATGTTTCCCCCTCAACTGTAACTCCATATTCATCTATTAAAAAATCAACATCAACAATCATAGCTTTCCTATATAGGAACAGTGACAATGCTGAGAAAAAAGGAAAACAATCCCATTCAAAACAGCTTTAAAAATACCTAGAAATAAATCTAACCAAGTAGGTACAAGGCCTCTACAATTACAATTATAGAACATCAAAGAAAGAAATTGAAGAAGACACGAGATGATGGAAAGACCTTCCTTCCATGTACATGGATCAGTAGAATTAATACGGTTAAAATGACTATACTGCCAAAAACAATATACAGATTCAATGCAATCCCCACCAAAATACAAATAACATTCTTCACAGAACTGGAAAGAAGTCCTAAAATTCATCTGGAGGGGGTGCTGGAGCGGTGGCTCGGCGGTTACAGTGCTTATCCGGCAAGCGCAAGTTTATGGGTTCAAACCCCAGCACCCATATAAACAACTGAGTGTCGGAGCAATGAAAGCCATGTAAAAAACTCAATAAAAATTGATTCTGTCTGTCTCTCTCTCACACTGTTCTCTCTTTAAAAAAAAAAAAATCATTTGGAAGAATAAAAGATCCAAAATAGCCAAGAAATTCTAAGCCAAAAAAGCAATGCTGGAAGCATCACAATATATGAATTCAGAGCTATATAGTAATAAAAACTGCATGGCACTAGCCTAAAAACAGACACATAGATCAGTGGTACAAAATAAGGCACAAAGACAAACACATACGCCGCCAAAACCAGATATTGAAGAAAAGAGCCTTTTTAACAAATGGTGCTGGGAAAACTGGTAATCTACATGTAGAAGAGTAGAGACTAGGCTCTTATCTCTCACCCTTCACAAAAATCCACTCAAAATGGATCAAAGACCTAGAATTAGACCAGAAAATATTCAGCTCCTACAAGAAAATGTTGGGTTGACACTCTAGCATACAGGTATAGGCAACAACTTACTAATAGGATTCCTATAGTCAGAATGCAAAGTTAATAAATGGATGGCATCCAATTATAAAGCTTCTGCATAACAAAGGAAATAAGAATGTGAAGAGAGAACTTATGCTTCTTTGCTAGCTGCTGTTCTTGCAGAGGATTATATTCAGTATATTTAAAAAACTAAACACCAAGAAAAGAAATAACCCAATCAATAAATGGGAAAATGAACTAAACAGATACATCTCAAAAAGAAAAATAGAAATGGCCAATAAGTACATGAAAATATGTTCAACACCTTTAGCAGTTAGGGAAATGAATATCAATACTAAACTGACATTTATACAAACACATATCACCTCACGCCAGTCAGAATGGCAAAAATGAAGAAAATGAACAATAATAGATGCTGGAGGGGCTGTGGAGAGACAGGCACACTAGCATACTGTTGATGGAACTGCAGACTGGTACACCCCCTCTGGAAAGCAGTGTGGAGAATCCTCACAAAACTAAGGATGAACCCACCATATGATCCTGCTATTCCTCTCCTGGGTATTTTTCCAGGGGATTTAGAATCAGCACACTACAGTGACACAGCAATATCTATGTTCATAGCAGCTCAATTTACAATAGCTAAATTATGGAAACAACCCAGATGTCCCTCACTGGATGAATGGATCCAAAAACTGTGGTACATATATACCATGGAGTTCTACTCAGCAATTAGAAACAATGATATTGCAGCCTTTGAAGGTAAATGGATGGCTATGGAAGAAATTATGCTGAGTGAAATAAGCATAACCCAGAGAACCAAGGGTCGAATGTCTTCACTCATCTGTGGAGGCTGGAGCTAGACCCTGGCCATTGAGAAAGGAGGTCTATTATCATGTTTTAAAACCGGATAAGGTGTAGTGCCATACAACCTAATACATTTTTAGAGATATTTTGGGAAGGGGAGGGGAGAGATAAGGGTGGGTAATTAGAGGGGCACTCATGGGGGTAAATCTAATCTTCAGAATCTCTATATGTTATATTATTTCATTAAAAGATGTGTGATTGTTCAGTTAATAAATTTCTGAATAAAAAAGTTGTCAGAAAAAAATACAAACAACAATAAATACTGGAGAGGATGTGGAGAAAAAGGAACACATTTATTCCATTGGTGGGATGGGATTGTAGATTTGTACAACCACTATGGAAATCAGTATGGAGATTCCTCAAAGACTGGGAATGGAACCACCATATGACCCAGATCTACCAATCCTGGGCATTTATCCTAAAGAATAAAATCAGATAAATGCAAGTGTCTATCTGTTTATCACAGCATAATTCACAAAAGCCAAAATATGGAATGAACCTAGGTGCCTATCAAGAGAAGAATGGATAAAGAAAACATAGTATATATATGCAATGAAGTTTCATTCAGCCATAAAGAAAAGTGAAATTGTCATTTTCAGAAAAATGAATGCAACTTGACATCATTGTTAAGCAAAATATTTCAAACTCAGAAAGCTAAGAGTCATATATTTTTCTCTCAGATGTGGAGGCTAGAAAGGCAAAAGAAACAAAAAGGGAATCCTGAGAGAACTGAAGGGAGATCAGTAGAATAGAGGAGGAGGATTAAGGGGAAGAAAGGAGGGGAAGGAAGAAAGAAATAGTGAAGAATGGTATTGGCCAAATTATTTTATCATGTGCTGCATGAATATGTAACAATCTTGCCATTATATGTAATTATAATGCACTGATGAAAACACGGAGGAAAAAAGTTATTATAATGAGGTCCTGAGACCTAAAACACAAAACAAAAACCATTTTGTAGCTTGTTTTAGATTGCAAAACACAATCAAAATTATTTTTTGAAATCAGGGGGTAATGTAGATTATAACTTATTAATATCTCTAATAGAGGTAAATTAAATTAATGTGATGAGACTTGCTTTCCAAAAAAGCCTTGCTGATTGTATCCTGTTCTCATAGGATGGCTGCTGAATTATTGGATAATCTCCTTTTAGAACCTGACCAAGCCAGTGTCCACTATTGAGTTGACCCACTGTGATACTTTACTGTGTATTTGTGTGTGTGTGTGTAAGTACTTATGTACATACTAGGGACTGAACGCAGGAGCACTGGCACTTTACCACTGAGCTACATCTCCAGCTCTGTTTTTAAATTTTTTTTTAAATTTTGAGACAGGCCTAACAGAGTTGCTTCGAATATTGCTAAGCTGTCAGAGCAGGCCTTGAACTTGTAATCCTCCTGTCTCTGCCACCTGAGTCACTGGGATTTAATTCATACCCATTAGGTCTCTTTGGTTTAAACACATTTAGTTTCTATTATTTCTTCTCAAACATATTATTTGAGCTTCCTGCCTAAATTTAGTAAGGAGTTACTCTTAGGTCAGTTAATTGAAGTGTGGGATAAAGATCAATAACTGATCTGAAAATCATTATTGCTAGTCTGTGAACTGTTTATTATTTGTGGTTAAAAAGAAGTAAAAAAGCCAGGCATGGGGTTGGGAATTTAGCTCATTGGCAGAGCGCTTGCCTAGCACACGCAAGGACCCGAGTTCGGTCCTCAGTCCTGCGGGAAAAAAAAAGCCAGGCATGGTGGTGCACGCCTGTAATCCCAGTGTCTTGGGAGGCATTGCAAGTTCAAAGCCAGCCTCAGCAACTTAGGCTGGAGGCAGCTTAGTGTGACCCTGTCTCAAAATAAAATATAAAAAGAGCTGGGAATGTGGCTTAGTGGTTAAGCACTGCTGGGTTCAATTCCCAGTACTCAAAAAAAAAGTGTTAAGAAAAAAACAGGAATTTTTACAGCAGCTCCACAGGATTTTTTTTATGTATATTTAATCTAATAAGAAGCTTGGATATTAATTTTACATTTTGATTTTTTTAGTATATTTTACAAAAGTATTGATTCATATTGGATTGAAATTTTTTTTCAATTTGTTTCCATTTTTATTGTACATTGTTATTAGTTATTTAAATCTTGGGTTAGTGGAAGGAGCAGGGGTTTTGATCCAATGGGAAGAGCATTGGGGATGGACTATCTTCTGGTATTCCTTGAAGTTCATTTGGAGGTCTCCAGCATGGGGGAGGGTGGGATATGTTCTACTGAAGGTTTGTTTGATAGTCGTCCAGGAGAAAACAGTTCAAATTCTGCCACCCCTGGACATCTGAAGTCTGTCATTTCAAGTTGTTTGAAAAATGTCCTTTTTACGGTTTCCGCCGTCTTGAACTCTCTCTTCAAAGTTCTTTTCAACTTTCCCTTACGGGTACTTGTTGACTATTGGTCTCGTGCCAGTATTTAGCCTTAGATGGAGTTTATGACCCGTTTTGGGCTGCATTCTCAAGCAACCTGACTCTGGGAAGACCCGGGCCCGGCGCACCAGGGGATGATACTGGCCTCACACTGTCCACGGGCTCGGCCTTGATCAGAAGGCTAGATTTTTTTTTTTTTTTTTAAAGATAGAGTGACAGTGAGAGTGAAAGAGAAAGAGAATTTTATCTAGTTTTTCACATGACCTTCATTGCTCCAACACTTGTGTATGTGGTGCTGTGGTTTGAACTCTTGTACTCACAAATGCCATGCAAGTGCCTTAACTGCTGAGCCACTCCAGTCCCTGGATTGGAAATTTTAAAAATTAAAACAAAACTGGTTCTTCTCCAAAGATATTTTGATTTAGGTATAATTTCTGTAAAGGTAGAAGGGAAGGAAAGAACTATTAAAAGTTTCTGTAATTTTGCTTGTTTTCTCTTTTTCCTCTTTGAGCCAATTTCCACTTATTCTTTTACCTTCAATTTTCAGTATAATTCTCAACTTTGTAAACTTTGCCAAGAATATAAATATATTGGTTTGTTTTTGTTTTTGTTTTGCTCACAGTATTAATTTAGATTGTGTAGCTTCCTCATCATGCCTTACCTCTATAGAATTCTTCGTTATCATTTTGTGTTAGAAAATATCACCTTCATGATAGTTTTTCTTTTTTGGTGGGGGATACTGGGGATTGAACCCAGGGACACTTTACCACTAAGCTTCACCCCTAGACCTTTTTATTTATTTATTTATTTATTTGAGAAAGGGTCTTACTAGGTTGCTTAGGACCTTGCCAAGTTGATGAGACTGGTCCTGAGCTTGTGATCCTCCTGCCTCAGACTAATGAGTTGCTTGGATTACAGGCATGTGCCACTGCACCTGGCTCATCATGGTTTAGTACTGTGTAAATAAGCTTGGCTAAGCTAGAATCATGTTTCCCAGAATACCCTTCCCTGTGTGTTTCCATATTGGTGATGGCTAAGGAAAAATTTGTGCAAGAGTTGGAAGGAGGAAGTGAAATACCAGCCACTAATCTTTGAACATTTTCATGGTGAGAGAGAAACTGGGTGCCAGCAGATTCCAACTTGTCCTCTCTCCGTATACATTAATGTCCAGCTAACCTTACCCCTGACTGAGAACTCCTGCCTCACTGCCTTTGAACTGGGAGATGGCTTTTCTGTTGCCTTTAGACTTGAACTGAAACATCACTCTTCCTGGGGCTCCAGCCTGCTGGCCTTAACTGCACTATTGGCTAACTACACTGTTGGCTCTCCTGGGTTTCCAGCTTGCCAACTGCAGATCTTGGGACTTGTTAGCCTTCTTAATTGTGTGAGCCAAACTCTTATAGTCAATCAGTGTCTCCCTCTCTTTCTCCCCCTCTCTCCTCCGCTTCTCTCCCCCCCACACACAGACATACGCGCGCGCACACACACACACACACACACACACACGCATATCCTCCCTCCCTTCCTCCTGTTGGCTCTCTTTCTCTGAATATCCTTGACTAATACCATCCATATTCATCAGTTTGTTCTTACTGCATTTATCCTTTGCTCTTAAGTTTTGCACCTCAGAGTAGGGCAGAAAGAGAGGACCTGATGTGTTCTCTACCCATCTATATTAGATTACTTAAAAGAATTCTGTTTATCTGTATATTATTTTCAAAATGGTTATTATTAAGAGCAAGAGGATTTAGTGGGTTAGAGTAAAAAGAAGGCAAAGAGAATAATTCAGGAAGGAGCAAACAATGATGTCGAATGCTACTAGAGGTGATAGGAAAGAAATCTAATATCAATATTAGGGTGTTTTGGGTGATGAAGTAGAAACAGAATTGTGGAGCAGTGCAGTAAAGTTGGATGGAGATGATATAGACTGATTATAGTCTAAACAGTTTAAGGTCACTTTATATACAGTTTGGAGAATTCCTCAAAGCATTTTACTACATTTCTGTTATTTACCATGAACACCTTGTAGGCAAGAACTATGTTTTCTATTTTTATAACATAACATAGTTTGTTGCACATAAAAAGTACGAAATAAATATTTGTTGAATTGTTAGATAAAGGAATTCAACAAGTCATATTGTTTCTTTTTTATCATGATATATCAAATTTATTCCTTGCTGTTCTCATTATCAATATTTTCAATCAATTTATTTTAATGCTTTATTATAATAGGCTTGCTAGTTAACTTTTTATTATTTCATTCCTCATTTCAGTCAACTTGGGATAGTCATTAGATTAATATTCTTATCCTTTTGAGTATATCAGTTACCTGCTTCATAACTTTCAAAGCCATACCATTACCAATTGAAATAAATATAAACTCTTTAGCCTTATATTAAAGCCTGCTCATGCTCTGGTCTATAACCTACATTTCAATTCTTATCTTTCACTAGTTCTTTATAACTTAGCACCATTTAGCTTTATGGAGCATTTAAACCTGTGATCTACCATTCTTGTACAATAAGCATCTCCACGAAAAAGACAAAATCCAACAACTGAAAATAGTTTTGAAATAACTCCAGTCTACAATTACATTTCTTAAATCCCAGGAAGAGAACTATATTAACCACAATGATACTTTGTCTTCATTTTTTTTTCTTTTTGAAAGTAGTTATTATGGTTATATTGTAGTCAATACTAACTTTCTAATTTCAACTTTCCTCATGGTCTACTACTGTGTATTTTCCTCAAAATGCAAGGAAAGGTAGAGACTAAAAACAGAAAATACCTTTTTTTTTTTTTAATAATGAGAGAGAGAGAAAGAGAGAAGCAATTTTTATTTAGTTTTTCATGTGACTTTCATTCCTAGGATACTTTGTTGTGTACGTGGTGCTGGGGTTTGAACTTAAGTACTTGCGCAAGTGAGGCAAGCACCATAACCACCAAGCCACTGTTCCAGCACCCAGAAAATACCATTTTTTCCTACTAAATATCATGTATTTTTAAATTATTAATGCCAAATGAATTATTTTAATTGTTCATTCACCTATCCTGTATGAGAATCATTCTACTGAAATTTTGATTTCATAGGTGAGGATAACCAAGAAGTTGAAGTGATAATATTTTAGGTCAGAGTTGAGACTGTTACATAGGCTTTCTGACATACAGTTGTTAGACCTCAGTTTAAGGGGAAAAAATGTGATTAGCTGCTCCATGCTTAGCACTATATGATACGTCTTAAAATTCATTTCTCTTGCAATCTATTTCTCACAGATGCTGAAATTGCTTTAATGCATTTCCCCCCTAAACTCTCCAGAAGAAAAAGTCTATATAAAGCATCTAAACTCCACTTGCTCCCTTGTCCTTCTCCTATCTCTTTGCATTTCAAAGTCTCAAAGACAGTTTCTATGATTTGAATATGCTTTGTTCTTTCTGAAACTGATATTGAAATTTGGTGCCCCATATAAGTGTTGAGAGTTGGGGGAATCTTTAAAAGGTAACTGGGTTGTTAAGAATGATTCATGCAGGGCTGGCTCAGCAGTTATGGTGCTTGCCTGGCATGAGCAAAGACGTGGGTTCAAACCCTACCACCACATACACAACGAAGTGTCGGAGCAACAAAAGCCACATGAGAAACTAAATTAAATTGGTTCTTTCTCTCTCTCTCTCACTGTTCCCCTCTCCCCCAAAAAAGGTTTCATGCAGTTTTCTTGGAACTGGATTAGTACCATAAGAGCAGGTTGTTATGAACTGAGATTGTCCCTTGAAACATGAGGCCCTCCCAGACATAGCTGCTGGATGATCTTGGTTGTCTGTTCTTTAGGAATGGGCACTAAATAAACTTCTTTCCTTTGTTAGTTACCTAGTCTGAGGAATTCTATTATAGCAATAGAACATGGACTAAGATAATAGTTCAACAAAGTAACCTCTTCTTAGAGGCAAAGGTAAAGAGTGAGCCATGCTGTATTCATCTTTAGGGGAGAGTGAGAAGGGTACTACTGCTAGGGAGTATATTACATGGCTGTCTTGAGTGAGCACTTATTATGTACATTTGTTACTCAAAGTATAGTCTACAGATGAGCTGTGTACATATCACTTCAAGAGATTATTAGAAATGCAGAATCATGGGCCCCACTGCAGATTTACTCAATCAGAGACAAGCTTTGAAAAAGATCCCCAAATGTATCTGTATTTATTTGCATGCTCATCAAAATTTAGCCTTAGTTATAGTCAGGTGACTTGGTATTTTATATTACATTAATCAAAAGCAGTTTTATACTGAATTTTTAAATGCTCTGGGTTTTCTTATTTCTATTCATTTATAGGAAGCTCTTATAAATTATAGCTTTTTGAGGGGTTATACTTTGAATTCTCTGGGTACCTTGAATAATCTTACCTTCTGCATTATAGGTATGAGTTATCAAAGATCCAGCATAGATGTCTCTTTCAGGTTCATTCCTTCTGTCAATTACTTCTCTGTAGTATGAGAATCAATAATTAATAAATTAAAATTTAAGGTTAGATACAAGTTGTGGATATAACACTATAAAGCTTAGTATAAGCAAGATATTAAATATTTCAAATTTATAAGTATTTAAAAATGTAATTAAAATTTTTCTCTAGAAACTTTCAACAATATAATAATTTTAATACTATTATTTTAAAAATATGGAAAGCTACTTTCAAGTATCTCACCATTAAATATTTTATAAGACATTTCAAAGAACACTGAAATTAAACTTTAACATATAAATAATATATTTTACATATAAATTTTGTTTCCATGATTATTTCTCTTAAAATGTGATGCTCTGAACTCCTGGGTATGATGATATTAAAGTGTATGGTAAAAGTTTTATATTAAATAAACTTTATTTTCCTAATTTCAAAAATAATTCACTGGTAGTAAAGAAAACCCAAAATTAACATAAAAATAAGAATCTAATTATCCAGAGTTCTCCTCTCCTAATTGCAATGTGTTTTTAAAATGAAGCTGAGATAATTCTGCTTATAAAATTTTATATTTCACTTATTACATAATCATATTTTGTTTTTAAATGTACAGAATTATATATTTAAACCAACTTTTAAAATTCATATAATTCTCTGAATTTTAACAGATGCTTACATTCATACTATTAATACTATAATCAGAATATGATGAAACAGTTTCAATATATTAAAAAAAACTCTCATCCTTTAGAGTCATACCTTTCCCTATCCATAGCCCCTGGCAACTACTTATATTTTCTCCATGAGTGTAGTTTTGAGTTCATGAATGTCATATAATTTGAATCATACAATGTAAAGTACTATTCAATAAAGTTCTGTGACCATTTCATTTTCTCTCACTCAATATAAGGCCCTTGATATCATCCAACTTGTGTGAATCAACAGTTCATTACTTTTTATTGCTAAGCAGTATTCCATTATAAAGATGTACCAGTTTAGTTATTCACATACTGAAGGATATTTATTTTTTTAAAAATTATGAATAAAACTACTATATACATTCATGTATAGGTTCTTGTATGAATGTAAGTATTCACTTCTTTAGTCTCAGTTCTCAAGGAAAAGATTGTTGGATCATGTGGTAAATATGCTTAACTTTATAAGAAATTGCTAAGCTGTTTCCTAGAATGGCTGTATCATTTTGTATTCTAACTAGCAATGTATAAAAGTTCAAGTTACTTTACATCCTCACTAGAATTTGAAATTGTCGGTATATTTTTTTAGTACTATAGATATTCTGTAGTACTAAAAATCATATCTCATGATTTTAATATTGCATATCTCCTTATTGAAGTGTCTGTTCAGGATTTTTGCCTATTTTAATTGGGATATTTGTTTTCTTACAGTAGAGCTTTGACAGTTTCTTTTTATATTCTGGATGCAAACCCTTCACTGGATAGGTGATTTGCAAGCATTTTCTCCCAGCATGCAGCTGGTCTTGTCATTTTTCTCATAGTGGTTTTTGAAGAACAAAAGTATCTAAGTACAGTTTATCATCTTTTTAAAAATGATTTCTTTCTACATATGTTTTTTTTTTTTTCATTGCTGAGGACAAAACTTGGGGCCTTGCGCATGCTAGGCAAGTGCTCTGCTGCTGAGCTAAATCCCCAACCCCTCTACATATGTTTTTAAAGTTAGTAGTTTCACATTTTATATTTAGGTCAGTGATCTATTTTGAGTTAATTTTTGTGAGTAATGTGTGAGGTTTAGGTTGCAATTCTTTCTTTTTTGCACCTGGATGTTCAATACCATTTGTTAAAAGATTATCTTTAAGAAAATAAAATTGCCTTTGTAGATTTGTCAAAAATCAGTTGGAGTTATTTGTATGGGTCTATTTCTGGATTCCATGTTCTTTTTTTCTACCAATACCATAATTTCTAATTAGTACAGCTTTAATGGAGGGGGATACATAGGCCAAATCCAGCTCATATTTAGCTTTGTAAGTAAAGTTTTATTGGAACCCATTCACTTAGCTGCTTTCTCACTGTAATGTCAGTTAAGTAGTTGTAACAGAGATTATGTAGCCTGCAAAACCTATATGGCTCTTCACAGAAAATGTCTGCCAAAACCTGTTTTAGAAAAAGTCCTAAGATTATGTCCGATTCCTCTAATATCATTTCCTTTTTTTCAAAATATTTTTAGTTATTACAGTCCCATTGCCTTTCCATATAAATTTTAAAATCAGCTTGCCTGCATATAAGAAACATAATAAAAAAATCCTGGTATTTCAATTGGAATTGCACTGAATTTTTATATCAATCAAGACAATCAAGTGGAGATCTTTACTATGTTGAGTTTTCCAATCTATAAACATAATATACGTCTTCATTTTGGCCTTTTTTATTTCATTAAAGTGTTTCATATTTTTAGCATACTTGTTGTATACATGCGTGGTTAGATTTATACCTAAATATTTCACTTATTTTAGAACTATTGTAATTTAAAAGAACCTTTTGGTTTCCAATGCACATTACTATTACATAGAGATATAGTTGATTCTTATGCACTGAACTTTATATCTTTTTTTTTTTGTACCAGGAACTGAATACAGGGGAGCTTTACCACTGAGCCACATCCCCAGCCCCCCTGCTTTTTAAAAATTTTTTGAGACAGGGCCTTACTAAATTGCAGAAGCTGGCTTTGAACTTGCCCCAGCCTCTTGAGTCTCTGGGATTAAAGGCATATATCACCATACCCAGCTTGAACTTATATGACCTTGTTAAACTCACTAATTGTAGGAGTTTTTGGTAGATTCCTTGGGATATTCTATGGGAAAAGCATTTTGTCTGCAAATGGAGATTAGTTCATTTCTTCTTTTCTGAGATTTTTAAAAATCTCTTTTTCTTGCCTTATTGCATTGGCTAAGACTTTCATTATAGGATAGTGAAAATGGCCATCTTTACAATGTTGCCAATCTTAGGAAGAAAGCATGCAGTTCTTCTCTCTCAAGTAATAAAGAATGATATTAGCTCTAAGTGTTTTTCTTTTTTGTAGATCCTATATAAAGGTTAAATGATTTTGCCTCTATTCCTGGTTTTCTGAGTTTCTTTTCTTTTTTTAAAGAGTGAGGGACAGTGAGAGAGAGAGAGAGAGAATCAGTTTTATTTAGTTTTTCATGTGGCTTTCATTGCTGCGACACTTTATTCTGTATGTGGAGCTGGGGTTTGAACCCACATCCTCATGCATGCCAGGCAAGTGCCATAACTGCTGAGCCACCACTTTAGCCCCTCTGATTTTTTTTTTTAAACTATGCCTGGGTATTAAATTTTCTCAAATGTTCTTTATATACCAGTTAATCTGATTAGTTGATTTTTCTTCTTTAGACTGTAAATATAGTGAATTACTTTGATTTTGAATATTTATTGAGACTTGCATTCCCAAGATAAACCCCAATGGATTGTGGTATATTATTGTTTTTATACACAGATTATTCCTTATCTAAAAGACCTGGGATCAGAAGTGTTTGGATTTAAAAAAAAAAAAAGAGATATCTTGGGGATGGGTCCCAAAGCTAAACACAGAATGCATTTATGTTTCGTGTATACCTTAAACACATAGCCTGAAGGTAATTTTATACAATATTTTGAGTGTGTCTGCATTTTGATCATGACTTGCCAACACGAGGTCAAGTGTGGAATCTTATACTTTGGTTATCATGTTGACACTCAAAAACTTTTGGTTTTGGAATATTTTTGTATTTCAGAGTTTTGGATTAGTAATGTTCGACCTTTCTTATTTAATTAGGCTTTTTATTGTTTTGTGGAGTATTTTTGCTCCTTTAAGAGATACCAGTCTTTAGTTTCCTGTTCTTGTACTCTATTTGTATGGGTGATGGTAGGCTCAGAAAATAGGGCAAGGTATATGGCTTTGCCTTATATTTCTTCAAAGAGATTGATGATGGTATTTGGAAGAATTCACCAGTGACTCCATGTACCTGGAGATATCTTTTTCTGAGATTTTGTTTTGTTTTGTTTTGTTTGTTTTTGTGGTGCTGGGGATTGAATACAGGTCCTCAGCCCTAAAACAAAACAAAACAAAACCAAAAACCAACCAAACAAAAAAACCCTAAAACTATTCAAGGTCTTCATAATTTTTCTTGAGGGCTTCCACTAATACTTTGATAAACTCATTTACAGATCATTTTATTTTATTATCCTTGTGGAATTTTCTTTTTCAGTTAATTGGTCTAAGTGTCATATTCTCATTTATCAGTGATTTTACAAGACATTTGAACCTTTCTCTAACATCTCTTTCATCAATTTCATGGAAAAAAAAGTTTGACATGGTTTTCAGTTGTTTTGAAATGTTTGTATTAATGTGCTGGATATTTAGCTGATAATTAGTGGAAATACTGATGAATTAGCACTTCATAGATGAAAATAAATGCTAGTATTTTTTTGTGAAGAGGTATTTAAATAGGGAGTGAATTTACAAGGTAGTTAACTCATTCTTAAATATTTCATGTTATGAAGACTTCTGTTGTTCTATGTAAGCTCTTAACTTCAGAGTCTTATAATGAGTATTTGGTTAGTAACGACTCCCTATAGCTGAAATTTTATCTTTGATCACAATTTATGAAGTATGAATCCTCTGAGCTTTGAAGAAGACAAATACTATACAAACAGTAATGTCATATAAAGTCCACTAATAAAGGTCTAAGGGTTTCAAAGGATATAATATGAATAAAACTTTATATATCAAATCATACTTTTATGTTTTTCATTTGACTTAGCTAATAAAATCATGCACTCCAAGTCCAAACACTATTCCTTAAAATACATACACATTGGGACTTTAAATTTTGTAAGGTTGTTTTGATAGTTCTGGTACTAGAGAAATACAATTCCATAAAAGAGCTATGAATCTATAAAGAAGCTCATTTCCTCACAGTGTTTCTTGAGACACAAGGCCACAATAAAATGCAACTTTGTTTTCACAATATGCTTCAGTAGGCCAGAAAGAAATTTTAAAAAGTAGACTAGATAAGAATGAAGAAAACAAAAGTACTCTTTTTGTCCTTCAACTTCTATTATGTTTCTCACATTATTTCTATCAGCTTTCTTAAACATAGTCTTAGATTCAATGAAAACCTATAAATATCCTTAGGTTCCTTTATTCAGAATGTTTTCATTTTTATGTTATAAAAAGCTTAGGACTGTCTTCTTTGGCAATATATTTAAAATTGGTGGGTTTTAGTCATATACCAAGACTTAGAAAAACATATCTTCAGGGAATTTCAGTTTATAGACAGCATATATAAAACACCTGATGGGCCTAATCTGAACTTAACTAGTTCTATCTAATACACTTTAAAGCTACCTTAAGAGATCAACACATGGGAAATGCTCAGTATATTCTACATTTATTTCAGTTTAAGATGCAGAAATGGACCTCCTAGACATATGCCATATGTTCTCCTCTCATGCCAAGTTAACAAGAATTAAAAGACTGAGATGAATAAACAAGGTCAACTTAGGCTGAGCCAAATTAGACAACAGAATAATTGTCAGATTTTCTGTTGGCAGGGACAGTTTGTTTTGAGCCAATCTTCATGAATTATAGGCTGTATTTTTTTTCTGCTAAGTTTATTGCCAGGCATTCTGTTGACAATTTCTTTGTTTTATAAACATTGAAAATTTTCATCAGTTGTATTGCTTATAGGCACACATTAGATTCTGAATACATGGATTTTTTGTCTGTTCCAAATTAAAGGAAAATTGCTTAGATGTGAATCAATAAAATCAAGCCAAAATTTAACAGCATTTAACAGGATAGCATTTGATTTGGAGTTTCTTAGGTATGAACTCAGATGTAATAAATAGTGAGAAACTAATAAGTATTGAAATGAATTTATGATGGTAAATATCAGAGTAAATAAATTTGCTGCAAATACAAGGTTTATTTACTTTACAAGAAGGAATTTTAGACCTTGAACAAATAGCATCTAACACAAATGAGAAAACTGAGGCAACTGAAAAAGTTTATTTATTTAAAATATAACAGCTACTTTAGGACAGTACCAAGTCCGAAAGTAATTATTTTTAGTTTATTCCTAAGATCATTTGTGTTATTTATATTGCCCTTCTCAACTGCATAAATTTTCCCCTTCTAAACTGTGCTTTGAGTTATGTGTCTCTTTTTTTTAAGTTGACCAGTCAAAAGCATGAGAAACCAGCCATTTGAATAATGATATTAATGACATATAAAGAATTAAGTCTCAGTCAGCCAGGTTGAAAAGATGAAAACCAACCATTTGAATAACAGTGTTAAGGACACTGAACAGTATAAGGTCTTAGCTAATTCACATAATGGCATTTAAAAAAATCTCATTTAAACCCTTAGATGTTATACCTGCTTTAATTTGGAAACTAATTCTTTTGTTTTGTTTTGTTTTGTTTTAAGAGGGAAAGACAGAGAGAGAGAATCAATTTTTATTGAGTGACACTTCATTGTGTACATTGGTGCTGGGGTTTTGAACCTGCGTACTTGTAACCACCAAGCCACTGCTCGAGCCCCATCTTTCGTATATCTAATGCCTACCTTATAACCTTTTCAGACTTCTAGAGACCACCTGCATTGGGGCTAATGGTCTGCTTCCTCCGTTTCAAAACCAACAGTGATGATGAGTTGAGTCCTTTTCACATTGAATCACTCTGACTCTTCTATCTTATCTACATTTAAGAATTATATTAGGCCTATCTGGATAATCCAGGTTAATATCCCCATTCTGAAGTCATGTGATTAACAGCCTAAATTCTATCTGCTACTTTAATTCCCCTTTATAATTTAACATCTTCACAAATTCTAGAGATTAGGGTATGGACATCTTTGGAAGGCCATCCTGCCTACCACATACTCTAACATGTATAATGGTTTTTCTCTGCAGTTAGAATGAAGATCTAATTGTTTGACCTACTCCAGTTCTACATAATTAAACCTCCTCCACCCACCTTTACAAAGGTTACTTATACCTCTCTCTCAAACTTGTTTCCACCTTTGGGCCTTTGCATGTATAATCTCCTTATCACACAGTATTCTGTCACCCTATCACAACTTCACATGGATGACTCCTTGTCATTTTGGTCTCAAATACTACCATCCAGTGATGATTTCCCTGATCACTAATAATTTGCATTTTCCTAATAATTGCTGCCATTCATCAATCTAACAAAGGATATTAAGGACCTCTACAATGAAAAGCATCGAACATTAAAAAAAGAAATTGCAAAAACATGAGTAAATGGAAAAATATTCCATGTTCTTGGTTAGGCAGAATCAATATAATCAAAATGGCCATTCTACCGAAACCCTATACAGATTCAATGCAATCCCCATCAAGATACCAATGACATTCTTCAAGGATATAAAAAAAACAGTTCTCAAATTCATATGGATTAACAGAAGATCCAGAATAGCTAAAACATTATTACTAAGCAAGAAAGAGGATGCAGGAGGTGTCACAATTCCTGACCTGAAATTATACTATAGGGCTATAGTGTGGTATTGGTGTCAAAACAAACATGAAGACCAATGGACCAGAACAGAAGATACCAAGATGAACCCCCAAATCTTTAACCATCTGATACTTGATAAAGGGAGCAAAACCATAGTGTGGAAGGACAGCCTCTTCTACAAATGGTGCTGGACAAACTGCACAGCCATATGCAGACAACTGAAATTGGATCCTTCTCACCCTGTACAAAAATCAAAATGGTTCAAGGATCTCGAAATTGAACCAGCAACTTACAACTGCTTGAAGAAAAAGTAGGATTAACACTACAAGACATAGGGGTCGGCACTACCTTCCTTAACAAGACTCCCATAGTGCAAGCATTAAAACCAAGAATAAATAAATGAATGGGATGCCATTAAACAAAAAAGCTTCTGCTCAGCTAAAGAATTAGTCAAGAGTGTCAAGAGAGAACCTACAGAATGGGAGAAAATCTTTGCCTGCTACACCTTGGACAGAAGGCTAATATCCAGAATATACAAAGAACTAAAAAAACTGAACACCAAAACCACAAATAATCCAATCAATACATGGGCTAGGGAGCTAAATAGAAATTTCTCAATGGAAGTCCAAAAAGCCCATAAATATATGAGAAAATTCTCTACATCACAGCAATAAGAGAAATGCAAATCAAAACTTCACTGAGATTCCACCTCACTCCTGTCAGTGTGGCAAAATTAAAGAATACAAACAATGACTGATGCTGGAGGGGCTGTAGGAAGAGAGGAACACTGTAACACTGTTGATAGGACTGCAAACTGGTACAGCCACTCTGGAAAGCAGTGTGGAGACTCCTCAAAAAACTAGGGCTGGAACCACCTTATGACCCAGCTATTCCACTCCTGGGTATTTTCCCAAAAGAGTTAGAATTGGCTTATTACAGAGATACAGCTTCATCAATGTTTATAGCAGCTCAATTTACTATATTTAAACTGTGGAACCAACCCAGATGCCCCTCACTGGACGATTGGATTCAAAAACTGTGGTTCATACATACAATGGAATTCTACTCTGCTATTAGGGAGAACAATATCATGGCATTTGCAGCCAAATGGATTGAGAAGAAAAAATTACGC
The DNA here is from genome assembly GCA_004027875.1 of Aplodontia rufa. Lineage (NCBI taxonomy): Eukaryota > Metazoa > Chordata > Mammalia > Rodentia > Aplodontiidae > Aplodontia > Aplodontia rufa. Next base: position 7,816 of record PVKS010012025.1, on the reverse strand, counting down.
TGAGTGAAATATCTCAAACTCACAGAGATTCAAGGGCCGAATGTTCTCTCTCATATGTGGAAGCTAGAATACAACTGGAAAGAGACTGATAGTTAGGTAGGCTAATAATAACCTCAACATGGATGAATTTTTACATAAGCAGGGGGAACCTTGCCTGTGACACTGGGGTATGAAGGGAGGGTGGGGGAGGAGGGAATAAGAGGCATATATTAAGGCAGCTGGAGGGAGGGAGTATGAAGTTATCAACCTAGTGGGGAACCTTCGACTTTCATGCGAAGCCCAACTAACATGAGGGTAAAATAGGGGGAGACATGGGATCAGGGGGGAATCCAAAGGAGGGAGACCATGGAATGGCATCAGCCTCAGCTTGCTCTGTCATTATGCATGCGTTCATGATTGTATGGCAATGATTCCCTCCTAAATGTAAGACTATTGAACAAATAAAAAAAATACTTGCTGCAATTAATTGAAAGACTATTGCATCATTTTGCTTGTTTCTTATGTTATTTCTGTTCCCAACACACTGGAGTGAGAACTCCAAGAGAGCAGTGGGCCAGGTACAAATATATTGCCTACCTACCAAGTGTTAACTATGTTAGCTATCACAGGCATTGTGATGTGGCCTGGGGAAATTATAATGTCTAAGACAGTTACGTTTTTATGGATTAATGGAGTTTACAGATTAATGAGAAAGCAGATATTAATCTAATAATCACATAACAATACAATTAAAATGTGATTTTTTTTAAAAGAGAGAGGGACAGAGAGAGAGAGACAGAGAAAGAGAGAAACAACTTTATTTAGTTTTTCACATGGCCTTAGTTGCTCCAACACTTAGTTGTGTACGTGGTGCTGGGGTTTGAACCCAGGTCCTTGTGCTTGCCAGGCAAGCACTGAAACCACTGAGCCACCGCTCCAGCCCAAAATGTGATGGTTTTAAAGGCTTTGTAGTATTTTTTTAAAGAGAGAGGGATAGTGAGAGAGACAGAATGAATTTTTATTTAGTTTTTCATATGGCTTTTGTTGCTCTGACACTTCATTGTGTACGTAGTGCTGGGGTTCAAACTCATGTCCTCACGCATGCCAGGCAAGCACTGTAAATGTTGAGCCACTGCTGCACCCCTTTGTAGTGTTTTAATATCTACTGGGACTAGTCTCTCCTTCCTTATGGTTTTTCTTTTTTAATATTTCCCTTGGATATCTTTATATACTTGTTTTTCTGTAAGAACTTTAATCAATTTAACACTATAAAAGTTTGTATTTTTGTTGGGACTACAATAAACTTATAAATTAGAAAGGAAGAAATGACATCTTAATAATGTTGAGTGCATCGGGGATAGTGGCACACACCTATAATCCTAGAGGCTCAGGACGTTGAGACAGGAGGATTGGGAGTTCAAAGCCAGCTTCAGCAAATTAGGGCCCAAGCATCTTAGCAAGACCCTGTTTCAAAATAAAATATAAACAAGGGCTGAGGATGTGGCAGTGGTTAAGCACTCCTGGTTTTAATATCTGGTACCTCAAAAAAAAAATGTTGAGTGGTCCTATCCAAGAAGAGAACATATCTTTTCCTATTTTGAGGCTATTTTTATGTCTTTCAGAGTATTTTAAAGTTTCCTGCATATAAATTTTGCAAATTTGTTATGTTTAATCCTAAGTATTCAATTTCCTTGATTAATATTATAAATGGGGGTTTGGGTTTTCACTAACACTTTGTTCACTGGTTATTGCTTGTGAATGTGAAGGTTATTAATTTCTATATGTCAGTTTTATTTCCTGTACCTTTCTAAATTTTTTAAATGTTTGATTTAGTTTTATTGTTGATTTTCTAGAGTTTGTCAGTTAGATTATCTTACTGAAAAATGGAGATGGAGTTATTTTTGTTTCTTTGATAACTGTGTACTTCTTGGAACTCAGAGGTGCTATGACTGAGCTATATTCCCAGTTCTTTTATTTACTATTTTTGAAATAGTATTTCACTAAGTTGCTGAGGCTGGCCTCAAAACTTGCAATCCTCCTGTGTCTGCCTCTCAAGTTGCTGGGATTACAGGTGTGTACCACCTGGCATAGAGATAGTTTTAGTACCTTAGTACTTCTTATGCCTCTGTTACTGAAAGCAGCAAATTTTTTCTACAAAGGATCAAATAATAAATATTTTAGTCTTTGCAGGCCACATGATCTGACTATACTAAACCACAGACGATAATCAAATGGGCATGTCTATGTTTCAGTAAAACTTTTTTTACAAAAACAGGTAACATTTAATTTGGACCATGGGCTATAGTTTGCTTTAGTTGATTTACCAAGTTTTATTGGCCAGCACCTCTAGTACAGGATTGAAAAGTAGCAGAAACAGTAAATATCCATGCCTTCTTTCTGATCTTAGTAGAAATGCTCCCACTGATACCCCATTAAGGGAGATACTGATATAAAGATGAAGTTATATATTTTTCTTAAAGTATCCTCCAGTTACCTTTTCTTGAGTGTTTTCATCAGGAAGAGGAGTTGAATTTTGTTTTAAATATCTATAATCATGGTTTTTATTCATTTTAGATCTATTGGTATGAAATATGACATTAATGGATTTGATAAAATGAGATAAAATGAACTAACTTTGTATTCCCAGTATAGATTCAGGTGTTAGATTTTGTTAATATTTTAACATTGGTATTAATGAATAATATTGGTTTGTAGTTTTTCTGTACTATATGGAAAGTTCTTTATTTTCAGTCCTTTGGAACAGTTTTTGGAATATTGGAATCTTTGACGGTTTGGTGGAATTCTTCTATCAAATCATCTGGGTCAGTTGCTTTTTCACAAGATAATTCCTAAATAACTTTGTTGATTGCTTTTATGGAAATTGGTGTGCTTCAGATTTCAAACTGAATACCACTTTGGGCTATATGTATTTACTTAGGACATTATTTTATTTGCAAAGAAATCTGAAAAGTAGTGTCTTACGATTTTAAAAAATCTCATTTAAATGTTTAATTGCTGTTCCTCTGCAATTTCTTGTTTTGTATTTCAGTATTATATTTTCTCTTGATCAAGTTGGTCTATTTTGTTAAGTTTTTTTCAAAAACGTATCTCTATTTGATAGTTAGGTCTACTACTGCTTTGATTGTTTGTTTTTGTCTTTGACCTGAGGTGTCAGTAAACTCTGGTCAACAGGCTGGTTGCTTGGTTTTGTAAATAAAGTTTTACTGGACCACAGCAACATCTGTTTATATATTGCCCTTGGCTGCTTTTATGGTACAGAAGAGTTGAGTGATTGCAGCATAGAACATATGGTCCACAAGTCTAATATATTTACATTAGCCATTCAGGAAAAGTTTGCCAGTCCCTGCTCTGCCTCATTATTTTCTGTTTTTATCTTTATTCTTTCCTTCTGATTTATTCTGGTTTGGTTTCATGATTTATTTTTTTTTTAAGAGAATGATGGATAGAGAGAATCAATTTTTATTTAGGTTTTTCATGTGGATTTCGTTGCTGTGACACTTCGTTGTGTATGTTGTTTACATGGTGCTGGGTTACAAACCTGCATCCTCAGACATGTCTGGCAAGTGCTGTAATCCCCGAGCCATGGCTCCAGCCCCTGGTTTCATGATTTTTAAGGTTTTTGAGTTGCAGTGCATTATTTTATTCTTTCATTTTTTTCTGATAAAAATGTTTAGTATTGTCAGTTTTCTTCTGATCATTCATTATTTGAAACATTACTTCTAGAAATTTCATGTTGGATTTCCTCTTTTACCTGAGTTGTTTCAGAGAAATTTTAAAAATTTCTAGAAGGAAGGGCATTTTGATTCTGGTTAAAAATTTCTAGTGTCAGCTAGGCACAGACAGAGACAACATACTTATAATCCCAGCAATTCAGGAGGCTGAGACAGGATGATTGCAAGTTTGAAGTCAGCTTCAGCAACTCAGCGTGACCTTCAGCAACCTTGTGAGATATTGTCTAAAAATAAGAAATGAAAAGGGTTGGAAATGTAGCTTAGAGATGAAGTACGCCTGGTTTAAATTCCCAGTACCTCCTCCCTCAAAATTCTGGTGACACTACAGTGTGATTAGAGACCATTGATCTTTTTTTATAGTGTGGGAGGGGATTGCTGGGGATTGAACCCAGGAGTATTCTGACAGTGAACTACATCCCCAGTCCTTTTTATTTTAGAGTCAGTATCTCGCTAGGTTGCTGAGAGTCTTCCTAAATGCTGAGGCTGACCACAAACTTGCAATTGCATTTGATGAAACTTAATGATATCTTTTGGCATTATTTTTTGTGGTATTTCTGTTCTGGAAGACATTGTATTCTATTATCAAAGTACAGAATTTGATAAAAATCCAAAATATCTACATTACTGTTCATTTGCCTATTCTTTCTCATTTTTTGCCTACTTAATCTATTTTGAAATGAGATAAAATCTTGTTACTAATGTCTATCTATATATATATCCTTGCATCTTTTGTAGATTTTCCTTTTTTGTAGATTTCACTTTTTTATAGATTTATCTGCAGGAGAAATGCAGGCCAAAAGACAACTCCTTACTGATAAGAACACAAGTCACTCTGTAAGGGGTACTTTTGTGTCCTTTATATAGACTAGGTTCCAGGACTCAGAGACAGGATAATTAGAAGCAAAGCCCACCCCAACTATAAAATCTGTTAAGAACAAGTTCCAATTAGAACCAGTCAGCATGGGCCAAGGTGACCCAGATTTGCCTTTGTATCTTTATCATGTCCTCATAATAGAATTTCCCTTCTGTGAGATAAGACCATGTGCAGTGGGGACTTGAAAGTCTAAGGCAATCCTGGAAGGTGGACCTGGGTGGGATCACTGGAAATTTCCCTGCAACCCCGAATAACAGTGAAGGACAGGAGGTGTATGCTGTCCCTCTCCTGTCTGAGAGGACCCACTGTCTCCCTTTCTCCCTTGAGAGTATTCCTTTTTCCCTTTTCCCCTGATAAACTCCTGTCTGCTTCTATGTGCAACTCACTTGAAATTCTTCAGGCAAGACTGCAAGAAGTAGTGGTTGCAGACTCCCATGGTCACTTAGGCTCAGCAAGTGGATCTCACTCTAAACAATAACTTTGATTATTTCAGATTACCGTGGTTTCTTTGAACAGCCAAAGTTTGTTTTTATGGCCATGTTATCAGCTGTATTCATTTAAAAATATTTTTTTCATTTGTTTCTTGAATTCAATTAACTTTCTTGATTTTTTAATTTTTTCTTCCCTCCTTCTTGCCGTCCCTCCCATTTTATTTTATTGGTGCACTATTAGTACATAATGATGGGCTTTGTTGTCATGTATTAATATATGCACACAATTCAACAATACAATTTGGTCAATACCTATTCCCAGCACTCCTTCATCTCCCCCCTCCCATTCCCTGGTCCCTTGCCCCTTGCCTCTTTCTGGATATGTATTTATTCTAATATACCCAAGTATATTGACATAATACTTATACTTATGAAAAATGCAATTTTTAAATCTATGTGACAATAGTATGTACAATGATGTAAAAGCTTGGAGTGTATCTTAAACTCAGTATTTCCCCTTCCCCTGTGTTCCTCCCACCCCCTGTTCTTTTTAGATATACTTGCCAATAAGATAAACATTAATATGTTTATAAAAACATGCAGTGTAATTTATTCTAATTTAGTCCCTTACATGTCTACTCTTTCTTTTGTTTTTTTGAACTCAGGGCAAGTTCCCATATCATCAGTTGCTGTTTGAGTATATTTAATTCTGCTTGTAATGTCACCTTTTACTTCATGGGAAGGCAGTGTTCCTCAATTGATGTGTGATTTTTATTTCCTGTTTCTTGAAGTAATTATAGGGAACTGTTATCTTTTGTTTATTTTTGCACTGGAGTGTGATTTGTGAGATCCTAGTTCAGTGGAGACTTCAGTGTCTAGCAAAGTCTAAGCACTTGATGACATAAAGTTAGGCGTATAGATCAGTGGTACAGAATGAGTCAAGAAATTAATCCTGGATATCATTTCATTTTTATAAAGGGTCAAAGGTGATTCAATGGGGTAAACCTTTTTCAACACATGGCACCAGGAAACTTAGATTTACATGTACAAATAATGAACTTACAGCCTTATACATCATAAATAAAAATTAACATCAAAATGGACTCAATAAAAGAAAAAAATTGCTAAATGGGCTTCACCAAAACTTAAAATCTTTTGCCCTTCAGAAGACAATATTGAGGGGACTGGGGCCAGGCATGGTGGTACAGGCCTATAATCCCAGAAACTCAGGAGGCTGAGGCAGGAGCATCACAAGTTTGAGACCAGGCTAGAGAATTTAGCGACCCTGTTGCAAAATAAGAGAAAGGGCTAGGGGTGTAGATTAGTGGCAGACCATGTTCTCATCATGTGTGAGGTCCTGAGTTTAGTCCGCAGCACTATACACACATACACTATTAAGAAAATGAAAAGGCAACTCACAGACTTGGAGAAAAGATTTACAAATCAAGGACTTGTATTCAGAATATGTAATGAAATTTACAATTCAGCAAGACAACCTGACTAAAGAATGGACAAAAGGTTTGAATGTACATATCACCCAAGAAGATACATTAATGGCTAATAATCAAATTAAAAATCCTCCATATCATTAGCCATTGGGAAATGCAAATTAAATCCACAATGAAAAGGGTACACCCATTAGAATAAATACAATAAAAAAAGATTTACAATGCCAAGTGTAGGCAAGGAGATGGAGAAACTCTCATGCATTGCTAGTATGTATGTAAAATGTTAAAATGTTACAGTCTTTGGAAAACAACTTGGTAGGCTTTTCTTTTTGTTTTGGTGATACTGAGTATTGAACCCAGGGGTACAGGGCACTTTACCACTGAGCGACACATTCCTTTATCACTGAGCCTTTTTTTATTTTTTATTTTTTTGCGACAAGATTTTGTCAAGTTGCCCAGGCTGTCTTTGAACTTGTGATCCTCCTACTTCAGCCTCTCAAGCCACTGGGATTACAGGCATGTGCACCTGAGCCTACTTCAACTTGGCAGTTTCTTAAAAACCAGCAAATTAAATATAAACTTGCAATATGACACAGTAATTTGACTTCTAGGTTTCAACCAAAGGAAAATGAAAACATAAGTCCAAAGATATATACATGAATAGTTATAGGAACATTATTCATAATACCTCCATACTGGAAGGAAGGTAAACAAAATGTGTTATAGCCATATAAAAATACTATATTACATGTTGCAGCATTAGTCTCAAAAACAATGCTAAGTGAAATAACCCTGGCAACAATGACAACATATATGACTCCATTTATGTAAAATTTCTCTAGGGACAGAAGAGGAGTGATTGTCTTGGGCTGGGGTAGGAGGGGGGAAATTGGGCAAGGGAAATATCTGGGGTTGTGGAAATGTTCCAAAACTGAACAGTGGTGATGGTGACACAACTTTATAAATTTGTCAAATACCATTGACTTGTATAATTAACATAGGTGAATTTTATTTTCTAGTATATTTAAGTTATACCTTAGTAAAATTGTTTTTAAAGAATTAAAGAACGGTCGGGAAGATGGCGGTCACCCCAGCAGCACTGACTCCGAGACGCTCCTGAGAGTCACCTCACGCTGCACGTCTGCATGCGGATTCCCACGGTAGGACGAACCTCCCAATAAGGGCAAACATTACCCCCTGATAATTTTTAACCCCAAAAGAATAGTGAAGAGCATTAACGAAAAAAAAAGGAGGAAGTTTGTGGCACACGTATGACCAGCCCCACACCCGGGGGGAGGGGAGCTTCCTCAGAGGGGAGCAAGTTCCCCCTAA
>PVKS010012024.1:0-54946 GCA_004027875.1 Aplodontia rufa | reverse complement strand
AAACTGAACTAAACCCAGGTTTTTGTTTTGTTTTCTGACAGTGACTCTAGTGTTTATCTGACAAAAGCAATGTGAATACTATGATCTTTTATATTTTTGTCTTTGTCCACAAAATGAGATAAACATTTTTAAGGATTCACTCCATATTCAATTTTTTTATTAAATGTATATAGAGATACAATTGAGGGGGAAACATTATTAAACCATCAATAACCAATGTGCATATACTTAGTTATCCAGTGGTAATGCCAAATCATAGATGCCCAGCTTGGGTTTCCCCTATTGCTGTTTTCCCCAGAAGAACTCTTGTGTTAAATGGGTATCTCGTGGAGAAATGACATCTGCTTCTGAGGTGGTTCCCCCATATTCCCACTCCCCAGTCTCCTAGGAGTTCTTCATACACCCTCCCCACCTCGCTATCCCCCTCCCTAAGCCTCCAAGTAACCTAGGGAGCCATCCCCCTAATGCGTTGAGAATCGTACAATTTGAAGTTATTGTTAGGTTAGCCTAACAATACTGCTTCCCCATATATTCTAGCTTCCATAGATGAGAGATACCATTCGGCCCTTGAGTCTCTGAGATAGGATACTTCACTGAGCATAATTCTTTCCATCTCCATTTATTTGGCTACAAAAGCCATAATATCATCTTCTCTAATGGCTGAGTAGAATTCCATTGTATATAAGTACCAAAGTTTTTGTATCCACTCATCAAGTGAGGGACATCTGGGTTGGTTCCATAGTCTAGCTATAGTAAATTGAGCTGCTATAAACATTGATGAAGCCATATTACTATAATATGCTGATTCTAACTCTTTTGGGAAAATACCCAGGAGTGGGATAGCTGGGTCATAAGGTGGTTCCATCCTTAATTTTTTGAGGATTCTCCACATTGCTTTCCATAGTGGCTGAACCAGTTTGCAGTCCCACCAGCAGTGTAACAGTGTTCCTCTTTTCCCACAGCCATTCCAGCAAATGTTATTGTTAGAATTTTTCATTTTTGCCACTCTAACAGGAGTGAGGTGGTATCTCATTGAAGTTTTGATTTGCATTTCCATTATAGCTAAAGATGTAGAGCATTTTCTCATATATTTATGGGCTTTCTGGACTTCCACTGGAGAGAAGTTCCTTTTGAGTTCTTTAGCCCATTTATTGATTGGATTATTTGTGAGTTTGGACTTTAGTTTCTTTAGTGCCCTGAATATTCTGGATATTAGCCCTCTGTCCAAGGTGTAGCAGGCAAAGGTTTTCTCCCATTCCGTAGGTTCTTTCTTGATGCTCTTGACTAGATCTTTAGCTGTGCAAAAACTTTTTAGTTTAATTGCATCCCATTCATTTATTCTTGACTTTACAGCTTGAGCCATAAAACTTGAGCCAGTTTTGTTAAGGAACTAGCTGCCGACTCTTTATGCTGTAGTGTTGACCCTACTTCTTTTTCTAGGAAGTTAAAAGTTGTTGGATTAATATCCAGGTCTTTGACCCATTTTGATTTAATTTTTGTGCAGGGTGAAAGATAAGGATCCAGCTTCAGTTGACTTCATATGGCTGTCCAGTTTGTCCAACACCATGTGTTGAACAGGCTATCTTTCTTCCACACTATGCTTTTGCCCCCTTTATCAAATATCAAATAGTTAAATACATGGGGTTTTGTCTCAGGATCTTCTATTCTGTTCCACTGATCTTCGATTCTGTTTTGATACCAATACCATGCTGTTTTTGCTACTGGCTCTGTAGTATAATTTCAGGTCAGGGATTGAGTTATCCCCTACTTCTTCCTTTCTATAGAGTAATGTGTTAGCTAATCTGGGTCTCCTGTTATTCCATATGAACTTGAGAATTGCTTTTTCTATATCTGTGAAGAATGCCATAGACATCTTGATGGGGATTGCATTGAATCTGTATAGGGCTTTGGGTTGAATGGCCATCTTTATTATATTGATTCTGCCTAACCATGAGCATGGAATGTTTTCCCATCTACTCAGGTCTTCTGTAATTTCTTTTATTAGTGTTTGATAGTTTTCTTTGAACAGGTCCTTAACATCCTTTGTAAGGTTAATGTCCAAGTATTTCATTTTTTTTAGAAGCGATGGTGAATGGGAGAAATTTCCTGATTTCTTCTTCTGTGGATTTGTTGTTAGAGTAAAAAAATGCTAGTGATTTACTGGAGTTTATCTTTTGCCAGCTACTTTGCTGAAAACACTCTCTAGGAGTTTTCTGGCCAATGTTAATGGGTCTTCTAGGTATAGAGTCATGTCATCAGCAAATAGAGATAACTTAACTTCCTCTTTTCCCATATGAATACCTTTGATTTCCTTGTCTTGCCTGATAGCTCTGGCAAGGATTTCAAGGACTATATTGAACAAGAGTGAGGAGAACAGACAGCCTTGACTAATACCGGAATTCAGTGAAAATGCTTTCAGTTTTTCTCCATTGAGCATAGTGTTGGCTATGGGTCTGTCATAAATGGATCTGACATAGTTGAAGTATCTTCCCTTGATCCCTATCTTTTCCAAAGTTTTGAGCATAAAGTGGTGTTGAATTTTATCAAATGCCTTCTCTGCATCAATTGAGATGATTATATGATTTTTGTTTTTGATTCTGTTTATGTGGTGAATTACATTTGTTGATTTGCATTGAAACAGCCTTATTTTCCTGTAATGAAGCCTGCTTGATCATAATGTATTATCTCTTTAATATGCTTTTGTATCAATTAGATAAAATTTTATTAAGGATTTTTGCATCAATGTTCATCAGGGAAATTAGTCTGTAGTTTTCTTTCCTTGACATGTCTTTTTTGGGCTTTGGAATCAGTGTAATATTTGCCTCGTAAAAAGTGTTTGGGAGTGATCCCACTCTATCAATTTCCTGGAAGAGCTTGTAGAGGATCGGTGTTAGTTCTTCTATGAAGGCTTGGTAGAATTCTGCCGTATATACATCCGGACCTGGGCTTTTCTTTTTTGGGAGAGCTTTGATTACTGCTTCAATTTCGTTTTCTGTGATAGGTTGGTTGAGGTTTTCAATGTCCTCCTGTGTTAAAGAGGGGATGTCGTGTGTGTCCAAGAACCTGTCCATGTCCTCAAGGTTATCAAATTTAGCAGAGTATAAGTTTTCAAAATAGGTTTTGATAATCTTCTGTATCTTGGATGAGTCTATGATATCATCCCCATTTTCGTCACTGATTTTGTTGATTTGCTTCATTGTGAACTTCCTTTTGGTGAGGTTGGCAAGGGGTCTGTCAATTTTGTTGACTCTTTCAAAGAACCAACTGTTAGTTTTGTTAATAGTTTGTATAGTTTTTTTGTTCTCAATTTCATTGATTTCAGCTCTGATTTTGGTAATTTCCTGTCTTCTGTTAGATTTAGGATTGGACTGTTCCTCCTTTTGTAGTCCTTTGAGTTGAAGCATAAGGCTATTAATCTGAAGTCTTTCTAGATTTTTGATGTAAGCACTCAGTGCTATAAATTTACCTCTTAAGAAAGCCTTCATACTGACCCAGAGGTTTCAGTATGTTGTTTCCTCATTCTTGTTCAGTTTCAAAAACTTTTTAATCTCTGCTCTCATTTCCTCTTTTACCCATTCTTTGTTTAAGAGGTAATTATTCAATTTCCAAGTATTTGAGTAGTTTCTGTTGTTTCTCTTGTTGTTGATTGCTAAGATAATAGCATTAATGTTCTGACAGAAAACATGGGATTATATCCACTTTTTTATATTTGCTAAGATTATCCCGGTGAATTAGGATGTGGTCTATTTTAGAGAAGGATCCATGCACCGCTGAGAAGAAGGTAAATTCCGCTGTCTTAGGATGGAATATTCTGTAGATGTCTGTTAAGCCCGATTGATTAATAGAATTGTTTATATTGGAGATGTCTTTATTGATTTTTTGTTTTGATGATCTGTCTAGAGTTGATAATGGTGTGTTGAAGTCCCCCAGGATTATTGTGTTGAGATCATTGAGGAGATTAATGTCCTTAAGAATTTTTTCCATATATTTGGGGGTGGTGGTAATTGGGGGAATAGATGTTAATTATTGTTATGTCTTCTTGATGAACTGTCACTTTTAGTATGATATAGTGACCCTCTTTGTCCTTTCTGACCAGTTTTAGTTGGAAATTAATTTTATCAGAAATTAGAATCACCACTCCAGCTTGCTTTTTTGGACCACAGGCCTGGTAGACATTTTGCTATCCTTTCACTTTCAGCCTGTGTCTATTTTTGAGTGTCAAATGTGTCTCTTGCAGGCAACATATCGTTGGATTTTGTTTTTTGATCCAGTGGGTTAGTCTGTGTCTTTTAATTGGGGCATTGAGACTATTCACATTCAAGGTTAGAATAGATATGGGAGGCTGATTCTCTGACTTTGTATCAAGTACAGAGTTTTGAGTCATCTTGAAAGTCAGCTTTTGTATAATATGATTATTGACTTGCCCTGTTCAAGGATTTAGGATATCATTGGCATTTTCTTCTGAATGGAGAACATCTTTGAGAATGTTCTCTAGAGCAGTATTTGTGTTCATGTATCTTGCTAGCTTGAGTTTATCATTGAAGTATTTAATGTCCCCATCACATTTGAAGCTGAGTTTTGCAGGGTATGTTATCTTTGGGTGAAAGTTGTTATTTTTTAACACTTGAAAGATATTGTTCCAAGCTCTTCTGGCCTTCATTGTTTGCTCTGAAAAATCCATAGTGATCCGAATTGGTTTGCCTCTGAATGTGATTTGGGGCTTTCCTCTAGCAGCTTTTAGAATTCTCTCCTTAATTTCTCTGTTATTCATTTTGTATATGATATGTCTTGGTGAGTTTCTCAATTGATTAGGTTTATTTGGAGTTCTATAAGCATTTTGGATGTGATAATCTGGATCAATAGTAAAATGAGGGAAGTTCTCACTTATGATTTTGCTTAAAAGTTTCTCTAAGCCTCTTGTTTGCTGTTCAGAGTTTTCCTCCAGGCCAGTGATTCTCACATTATTATGCCTCATCTCATCAAATATTACTTGGAAGTTCTGATTATGTAATATAAGCTGTTTATCCTGCTTGTCTTCTTTGAGTTCTACATTGTTTAGCCTGTCCTCATTGTCTGATACTCATTCTTTGAGAGCTGATGTTCTATTTTTGGTAGAGTAAGCTCTGGTGTTGGTTTCTTCCAGTGATGATTTGATTTGGTTAACCTTGTTTTTCAATCCTGATAGCTCTGCTACATCTCTTTTCAGGATGTCTATTTCTTTGTATAGCTGATCTTTCATTTCATGGAACTGTTCCCTTATTTCCCTGTAGAAGTTTTCTCTCATCTCTTGAAATTGCACTCTGATCTCTTTCCTTATTTCATCTCTCAACTCTTTGATTGCATTACTAATCATAATGCTGACACAATGCCTTTGGTTTTCATCTAGAGCTCCAGCTATGGGGTCCTTTGTTGGAGAGCTGTGGGGTTGAGGAAATTAGTTATTTCCCCTTTTCCTCATTTTCTGAGTCCAAGAGCTTGACTTGTACTTCAAGAAAGTTGCTCTTGATGGAGTAATTGGAGCTTCTTATGGCTTTGCTTCATTGTGATGTGTTTCTTTGAGAGACATCTCACAGTGTATTATGATAGCAAGCCAGTGCCCATTTTTAAGTGTGTCTATTTTTTTCAGATAGTAGGGTCTCTCTGAAAGTGGGGAGAAGGGATGACTAGGAAGTCAAGGAGGTGAATTGGGGAGGTAAAAAATCACTCTTGCCTTAGAGTAAAGAGGAACAAGGGATTAGGGGGGGAGTAGGTTATTCTATTAGGACTAAGGAAAGCATAGAAATGGGATATGGGAAGGGTAAAGACTTTGGGTGAGGGTGAGAGAAAAATGCTTATATTTAGGGATTACCAGAGTACAGGGGAGGAAGAGGTTAGTATGGGACATGTTTATCTTTACTCTCCAGAGGCTGAATCTATCTTGCTATCGTGAAATGTTTTCCTGGTTGGAACCCAATGTTATAGGGATAGCAGTAGGGTTCAAGAAGACTTAGAGAAAGTAGTAGCCAATCACCAATACATACACATAGATAAATATTTACATCCACCAACACCAACTTCAGTATTAACCATAGAGCAAGAAAGGGAAAAAGAAAAAAAAATCTATATAATAAAAAAAAATTAAATAAAATAAAATAAAAATAAAAAAGTAAAAGAAAATAAAAATAAAAAATTCTTAATGAAAACTTAGATCTATAGACAATAAGGGCATCTCTGGGACCTCTGGTAGGAGATGATCACTGGGTTTCAATATGAATGTCTCTCAGTCTGTGGCCCCCAGCGGGCCATCTCCCAGCACAGCTCTTGCCCCCTGCAGTGTGTGAGCTTGGCGGATGACTGTTTAGTTAGGGACAGGATTGGATCAGTGAAGGTGTATGCGACTCTGTTCAGATCAGCTGCCGCAGCTGCTGCTGCTTGCAGCCCCGCCCCTGCAGCTGGTCTGGAATTGCGTCCTGGGACTCCCAATGGCAGCCGGGCTATCCCACCGAGCAGCCACTGGGCACCCCAGTGGGCTGTCTCCCAGCACAGCTCTCACCCCCCGCAGAGTGTGAGCTCAGTGGATGATTGTATTAGTTAGGGACTGGATTGCGGCAGTGAGCATGCAGAATATAAGGGAGCCGGCCACTGTTCCTGGCAGAATGGACAAAGTCCCTTTATCTCTCCTCGCTCTAACGGTCGCTCCTCTAGCACTAAGCAAACAGCCGAACTGCTGTACTCCTGGCGGGGCAGACAGAATTCTTACTCCTTCTCCACACCTTGTCTGCCACTCGCGAGCGGCATCCACACCAGCAGGAAGTTAGCACAGGCAGCCTTCTTCGTCCCTGGCAGGAGGGGAAAATCCCCCCCCTTTTTTTTTCCTCGCAAAACTTCCAAGACTTGGCTCCTTATAAAAGCTTCACAAACTAGTACTAGAAGTTCAAATATAGATTCCCTCGAATGTACCTTGGAAAATTGAAGATGTACTGGGATTTTCCCAAGTAGACCTGGAGCCTCAGGAAATGCTGCCTCCCTTCAGGTCACCATGTTGAATCCCCCTCCTCCAAATTCAATTTAACTGAAATTTTTATAAAGTGGTTGAACACTGAATAGGAGCATCTTGTAGAGGTCTGAATTTTTTTTAACTGATAATAGAAATGAATTCATGAAAGACTTCCAAATGATGGAGCAAGCTATGTGAATACCAACTTTCATGTTGGCTTTTTGTTCAGTTGGTGGTTTAAGGAAATCATATTGAATATCTGTGTTTCATTCAATAGTGATTTTTGCAACTTGCTGTATTCTTATATAAAATACTTAGCTCTGTATTATTATAATACATCAAGTTTGGTCACCAAACACATAAATACTGAGTGCAGCTGTAGAGTTTAATAAAACCAAAAGTTTGAGCTAGCCAATGAAAAATTATATATTATTGGAAACTGGTGCTCAAAGTTGAAACCTGAAGGAAATATTTTAGCACTATCACAATATTACATTGAAATCATTATTTAATTTATCTCCTCTGAAATGACTTAAGGAAGTGCTACAAAGCCCTATTTACCTCAGCCGGGAAGTAACACAGTGGTCAGCGAGTGAATGAAGTCAAGGAAAGCTGACAAAGCCACCATTGTAAGAGTACCTTGCAGTATTGCTCAGCGTTGGCCAAGGGAGGAATAAGTGCTGGGAAATTTTAATTTCATCTTAACAAAAGAGCAGGGCCATGAAATGATATAAAATGAGTCTTTTCTTACATTCTATTTGTTGCATCTTAATTGGAAAGGATCAACCTACATGCACCTGGAAGAAAGAAACGTCTTTCAGTAGTCACCAAGATTTTGAGAATGTTTTACATTTTAAAAATGTATCTTAAGTCAAAAACATATTGTCTGTCTTTCCATAAGCAGATACTACAAAAGCTTTTCTACATGCCATGCTTCATATGCACATATATGTAATTTATATATTTGCCATTCAGTTTTTCCAGGAGAAACTTCAAGAACCCCCCAAGCAACCTGTGCATTTCAATTGTCACTTTGAACTTTGGAACAAAGGGGACACTGTAAAACCAGTTTATAAAAAGTATTATGAGATACCACAACTGGCATTTTTATGACCTTATTAAACTACATTCAAGTGGCATAAATTATATGTAATGAAAGTGAAAAGGATCTCTGACCCGATTTTAATATTGAGCGCATGCTTATTAGTTTGAGTTTTTTTTTCTGAATAGAAATCTTTTTTCAAACCTTAGCAGTTGATATTAGGTGGAAGTCATAAATGTCAGATTACATTAAACTATTTTGGTTCATAGTATAGCACAGCCATTAAGTTGCTAGAGAGTAATGAGGAGGTCTTCTCACAAGTAAAGCTTAGGGTGTTAATTTAGATTTGAAACATTCCACCTCATTATAACAGCCAAATTAATTTGCCATGTGTAGAAGCAGCAAAAACCAATATTTGAAATGTGAAAGACCTCCTTTTTATAGAAGAGTGATAGAAAAGAGCTTTACAAAGTTCCTATTCCTAAAGAGTAGACACATTAGTCCTTCTGAGGTTAATTATTACTAAGTCTTAGGGAGTCTCCTATAGGAAATTTCTGTTCCAGAAGTTGAGTTGATATAATTAGCTAAATGTCAAAGATGAAAAGAAGTCTGGCCATTTAGACAGTCCCAAGTTTGAAAATGTGTATACTTAGAAATATAAAGTTGATTTATCTCCATCAGTTTGTATAGTTTGTTATAAAGAATGAATTTTCATCTGATTATGGAAAATTCTTCTACGCATTAGTTACAAGTCCTGAAAAAGGTAAGAGGGAAAAAACACCATACTGATTTGGAGGACTGTGGAACAAAGAATGAAGCATCCTGATTTTCAAAAGCCAGGCCAAATGAAGAATACCTGAAAACATCAAGAAAGTTGGATAAGAACATTAAACCTAGACAACATATTGAACAAGAACAGCAAAGTAACAAGAAGAATAATGTCGAACTCATTTATCAATAATTTTTAAAATGTAACAAAAACAGAAATGTGAAAGTCAACTAAAGAAAGAAACAGGTTAGTTTATAATAGTCCAACCCAGAGATAGTACTGACTGTGGTGTCTCCAGGATCAACTGAACTGAAGAGTCAATGAAGGACCATTAAATGGAGTGGCTCTGCTCAGAAGAGCAGGGTAGTGAGGCATCTGTTAAGACACCACAAGGATTCCAAGGAATTTCTGTGTTCTTGAGTAAAGAAGGCTAGCAAGAGAGGCAGGCAGTAGGTAGAGGTATTACCTCCTAAAAGATATTGAGGAAGTGAGATCATGAAAATCATGAAAAATTAGAGTAAAAGCAAACTTGAGTCCCTTTTGCTAGTCTCTTGCTTTCTAGCTCAGGAAGTACTTTATTCACAGAGCACAGACTCCAGATGCCTGACATTTATATTTAATTTTCCTTGTTAGGACAAAGACTCAGAAAAGTTAGACCACTTGCCCAAGATCAATCAGCTAATTAATGCCTGAGGCATTTACAGATTATCTGGCCAGTGGCTATCTCATCTTTGTTTAAGTGCTACCACCAAGAATACTGAATGATTTCCTGTGAAATCATTAAAAAAAATTTTTTTGGTGAAAATAATTTTCCTTGCAATATAGTTTTTAAATTATCTAACCTTTGCATGTTCTTTTGTGTGTGTGTGAAAGAGGGGACAGTGAGAGAGAGAGAGAGAAAGAGAGAAGCAATTTTTATTTAGTTTTTTCATGTGACTTTCATTCCTTGAACACTTCGTTGTGTGTGTGGTGCTGGGGTTTGAATTCTAGTACTCAAGCTTGCCAGGCAAGTGCTGTAACCACTGACCCACTGCTCCAGCCCCTAATCTTTGCATATGCTAATACGACATTCTGGATTAATAATAACCATAGCCAATACTTAGGTATCATTTTTCTGTTTGAAACTTGTTACAAATGTTAACTGAATTATAACATAAAGTTGTGATGTCTGCTTTCATACCACTATTTTGCATGTACAGACTCCCCATCCTTCTCTAGATGGGCCCCATAGCTATGGTTCCAGATATGGAGATAAGATTCCAGAAATACTCTAAGCAGAATAGAAACTAAGGGAGAAAAGAGGCAGTGCTGATTGATCAGGTACAGAGAGGGACAAGAGGAGGAAGTTGAGTATACAGTGCTAGTTTCTCGTAGTTGTTGTAACAGATTACCACAAACTGCATGACTTAGAATAGATATTTATTCTCTCTGTTAAAGAGGACAGAAGTCTGAAAACAAGATGTTGGAAGGATCGGTTCCCCTGGTGGCTCAGAGGGAGAAACCCGTCCATGCGCCTCTCCTGGCTCATGGTGTTTGTTAGGCAATCCTTGGTGCTACTGGAATGGTAGAGGATTGCTCCAATTGCCACCTCCATTTACATCATGTTTTTCTCTGTGCTTCTATTTGTACTTTTTTTGTTTCTTATAATACTTTCTGATTGGATTTAGGGCCTACCGGTATTATCTCTCTTGAACCTTAACTAAGTACATTGACAATAACTCTATTTTCAAATAAGATTATAAACTGAGGTTCCAAGTGAACACGAATTGGTGGTGTGGGGGGGCACCATGAAACCTACTATAAGAAGGAAGGAGTTTGAGGACCCTATGTGTACCTGATGACTATGAATATTCCCAGGCATTGGATGATTTTTTTTAAAAAAAAATTATTAACTTTAGTTGAAATAAGTAAACTGAATTGAATCAACGTGTTCACGTTCTTAAGACAAAAAAAAAGAAAAATTGGAGAAATCGTGATTCTATTCAGTAGAGTGATTTTTATTAGGAGGTAACTAGTGCCCAATATGGTAATTTTCAGTGAGGTTCCTGATATTTCATTGGAAAGTTACTGGGTCTACTCAGTCACATCTGTCACAGAGCATGGAGAAGAGCCAAAATGAAATGGTGGAAGTGGAATACTGGACATGTGGAAGCAATGTGGTGATTCCACTAAGAAGTGACAGATAAAGGCCATGGGGACTGCAAATCCATCACCCCAGGTTCAGTGATACATAAAGAACAGAGACCCTAAAATACTGTTCCTTTACAATTGCATGTTTTCCCCCTTGTCTAAATTCCCTGAAGACCTTGGCTAACAGTATGGAATGTCAATAGAAATCGAATGTGTGACCTAAGGAAATTCAATGCATTTAGAGAATGAACAGAGAAGTGGTGCTCTAGGCACTAATTTAGAAAAGTAGGATTGTCAAACAGTTGAAAATTTTCTGGATAGAACTTGACAAGGGGGAGTGATATAATTTGGGATCTGGGCCATACCTGAAGAGTGAATACGGGTAGGCTTAATTTGCCAGTGGAAAAACCAATGAGTTCCTTAGATGCACGTACTATACAGGACGTCAGTGTTAGAAGAAGAGAAGTGCTAGCAGCGATAACAGAAGTGCTGAGAATCATGGTCTAATGGGAAAATGACTTTTATTGGTCTCTACACTGCCTCATTGTGGAGCAGGCTAAGCTTAAGTTGATCTTGAGCTTTTCTGGAAAGGTGGCATTGCAATAAAATGCAAAGCATTCAAGCATGGGGTGGGGTTGGGGGTGGAACACAGGCATCAAAATTGTCCATTTCCTCTTTAATTTTACTTCAAATTGAGGTTATACAACTAGAGTTCAGTTAAAACAACATGACAAACTAGAAAGAACTTACAAGAAACCACATTTTCTTTGTTTTCTTTAAAAATGTGACCTGCAGCATGGTTGTATTCTGTACATCTTGAAAAAAAAATTATCAAAAAGTTCCTTCCTTATCCCAAAATTGAAAGTTACCAGAGTTCCCCCTATTCTTCAATAGCTGCTACTTCAGTGACCACTTCTCATGCCCAGGCTGTGACTTGTTCACTGGAAGCCTGGATTTCACACAAATCTAGTTGAGGCTTCAAGATCACTCAGGGAAAATTTTTTTTTCCTTCCCAAAGGAAGACAGCTTGAAAACCTGTTATTCTTAGAAATGTTTTTACTCTTCTTGTGTGCACTAAACACAATCAAGGTATTAGGATGCTTTTTGTGTGTTACATATGTTTAATAATTTATATTAAATTGCCCTTCCGCAAGTTTGGCACAGAAGTAAAATAGTCTTCTTATGCATAATTTTTGTGCCAGCATAAAAATACTAAAAATTCAATTAATTTCTCTGAATATTTCCAAAAATAAGAGAGTGAGAAACTGTGAACTCAAAGATAATCTAGTCAGTGTTTCAAGACAGTGAATAAGTCAAGAACAAGATAGATTTATTTGGGTGTTCTGTCAATTTAGAGATTTAGTGACCTGCAGATGAGAAGTTTCCTTCCTACTACACTCTAGGCTCTGAGGTTATCATAGAGTGGCTAGTCTTTCCAGAATGCTCTGTATGGCCAACACATGAAATCAGATTGGCTAAACCTAGTTATTCACTCACTTGCTCAGTAATGGCTTCTCACATCTGTTAGGAACTCCTCCTTTCTGAGCATGCAGCAAAGAGTCCAAAGGAATAGCTCTAAGCCTTGGGGAGCTTCTTCATGCTTCCTGTTATTCAACACATATTCATCAAGCACCCCTCACTTCAACAGTAGCTGTTTGAGAAATGACAGTGAACCAGCAAAGGTCTCTGGCATCCTGAAACTTGCATTTCACTGGAGGACAAAAAGCAATGGATATGTAATCAATGTGTAAAATGAGCAGTATTCGTGTACAGGAGAAGTGTTATCAAGAAAGAAAAGTATATCAGGGAAGGGGAAACTTGTAATATTTTGGGCCAGGTGAAGGGGTAGAAGACTATAAGTTGCAATTTCAAGCCAGGATGGTCAGGGAAGACTTCATTAAAATAGTAGATTTGGGCAAATTCTTGGAAACAGTGTGTGTGGGGGGGGATGCTTATCTTGTAGCTAGCTGAAGCACAAGAATTTCAGGCATAAGGCATACTCAGGGAAAAGACCTTGAGGCAGAAGCACTCCTGATGTGTCACAGAACAAGGAGAATCCAGATTCCTCCCCTGTATATGAAAGAAAAATGTGTGTCATTCTTTGCCTGAACACACTGACTTTTTCTCCTATATTTAGATCTATGTAAGATTGGGTTATTTTAGAAGGAGAAATTATTTCAGTAGAAAATGTGACATTAATATGCTACTAATCATCTAAACCTTTTTTCTTGAGTTTTAACATGAGTTTGTCAAAATGCATTCTAAGACAATACAATATCCTTAAGTAGTAATAAAAGTATACAGTATTTTCTATATTTCTCTTTAATAATATATCATTTACATGGATAAACATCTCAGCCCCTTCCTTTCACATGGCAATGTGGAAGGCATTTTGATTTAGCTATGAAAGTAATTCTCTACCTTAAACTTAACCCAGACAGGAATTGACATCAAAACTGAGTACCCACCAAGACTTTATTAATTAACAGATGTGGGTTTGGTCAGGCATTTTAATCATCCACCAAACAAGGAACATTTTATATGTATAATGACTTAACAAAAATGACTTGTGTTAGTATTCAATTTCTCTTTCCAGTTTTAGTAGCATGTCTGATTCTTCAGTGAAATAGAAATTTTAAGGAAAGAAAATGGATTATGATAACCATAATTTTCTTTTTGGCCATCTTTCAGTGCTGTTTATAAAATACTTAATTTGTTAATTAAATTTCTAAATTTGTAATTTCTTGAAATTACAGCAAAACAAACTAATGAACTATCAATGACTGATAAAGACATATACTTATTTCAAAATAGTATTTCCCCACTTTCAACATCAGGAACACTAGATCTTGGATCATTTTTGCATTATGAAGAAATTTCACAAGAACATGATTTCTAGTATCCTCAAAACTCAAGGACACAACAAGGGATACTACTGTCTTCTAGGTGCAAAGGCAGTGGGATCTGTAAACATTGGTTCAATATCATGGCTCAGTAGTTGTCTGTCTTAAGGGAAAAATGAATTCCAAGTGTCTGCCAGCCACTTTTTTACTACAGAAGGGAAGGTAGAAAGGACATGTCTTCAACTAAGAGCTGATGGCTTTCTTTGCACACCTGTGTAGAAGGCAGCTCTTGCTTGCTGGTGGCACACTCCCAACATCTGCTCCTTTCATTGAACTGAGCTGTAAATTGAAATTCCATTGCAATGTTTTTAAAACCAGTTGAAGTAGGGAGACTGTCAGAAATCCTCTTTAAACTCACCCTTATCCAAACAGGAAACTGACCCTTGGCCCCTGGACGTAACAGTACACCAGTGGAAATTTCATTATCCCTGTTTCAGCTGAACTAAGTGAAAATTAATTGTGTAATTATCTGGATGAGCGCATGTGTAAAATTTTACAATGTGCCAGTTAGATTAAGTAACGTGTTAGTGGCATGGTTTAGTGCAGAGTCAAAGCTGTCCTATAAAAACGGAATAAAAAAATCCAACAAGGTTGGAAGAGGGGGAAAAACATATGTCAGAACAAATGCTTAACACAAGAAGGTAAGGTTAGGCTTAATTCCATAACCTGATGAAAATCTTACCCACCAGACCATAGGTAAATCTGGCAGGGTTGGAAGGGTGTGTGGTGGGGCTGGGTGTGTATGTGAGAGTGTGTGTGTG
Organism: Aplodontia rufa; assembly: GCA_004027875.1. Taxonomy (NCBI): domain Eukaryota; kingdom Metazoa; phylum Chordata; class Mammalia; order Rodentia; family Aplodontiidae; genus Aplodontia; species Aplodontia rufa. The sequence continues at coordinate 40,365 of PVKS010012024.1, read as the reverse complement.
TGGGGGGGTGTCCGTTACCCATGCAGTCACACAGTCATGTTTCTAGCCTTATTAGGAAGTGCAGACTGTATGCAGTGGATGGGATTATTCATCTCAGATGTATTTTATTCATTGGTTCAATGAAATCCTCTTCTTCTGGACTTAGTTGTTTAAACAAATAATGAGATAAATGCTGCTTCACAACTTCAGATCATTTCATTTAAATATGTAGGCAGGGTATGCATCACCTTTAACATCAAATACATGTTTTCAATTTGAAGATCTTTTCACTTCCGTAACGATTTTAAGGAACATGTTTCCTGAATTTTGCCCCTCCCCCCAAAAAATATTGGCCTATGGAATTAATTTCCATTTCAAAGTCTCTAGACTGTTTAAACAGCAGTATTTCTGGATAAAAGGTGCTATTTGTGTAGAGTCTTTTTGAAAGTGTGGAACATCCCTAAATAGCATCTAAGTAGTGCATTGAAGTCTTAGCAATTCTGGATGTCCAGTATCACCATGTTAGTGCAATCTTAGCAAATCCAGATTCAAATTTATGTTTCTTGCCAAGAAAACACATTTCCTGCTTTTCTCATTCCTTGCACTATGCCCTGGCTCCTTAAAGCTGTTTATAATGAAAGTCTGCTGAGAAATTTCTTCCACCACCCTGCTCGGAAATCAAAATTCCACTGGACAAGAATAGTAACATCTTCAAACACAATGTACTCAAAAAGTGTGTTTTAACTTTTTTTAAAAACCTGGTTAAATATCATACTATTAGATGACTGTACACTGGGTAACTAAAGCTTTAAGAGACTGTAAATATTCTAAGAAAGCTGTATAAACTATATTATATTTACTGGAAAATATTCTAGTGTGTAGAAACATGACTTAAAGAAAGAAATAACAAATGTAGTTTAAAGAACAGGGCCATCAAAGGGCATTAAACAATGAGAGCATTCCAAGAGAAAGGCAAAATTTCACGGAACACTAGTCTTGATGTGAAAATGAAACTCTGTTATTAAACCTACACAGATTAAGTGTTAGAAAAGTTTTGGAAAAGATCTTTTTATTCTAAATAACACAGTTCACCAGTTTGAGTGTCAGGATTCTGGAGGGTGGGTACAGGTGCTTTGTTTTTCCCACTTTAAAGAACATCATGGTACCAGGAGGTGGCCCTGCACCCTGTGCACCCCAGAGCCCTAGGGGGCCTGTACTGGAGGATAGCCAGCCACTGTGCCCCACACCCCTGCAACTCAGGCAATCAGCTTGCCCCTTTCTAAAGGCCTGTGCCTTTCAGGAAACGGGAAATAAGGGGAATCTAATCAGATGGTTCTTAAAATTAAAGTCCTTTTGCAGTTGTAACTGTATTAAGAGTTTTTAATCCAGAATTAAGCTTATAACTATATTTTACATGAACTTTTAAAAACATTATTTTACATATGCGTTCATTTTGAATAATGTAAAGCGTTCGGAATAGTTACTAGTACGGAATCACTTATATTTGTAAATTATATTTTATCTTTATTGATTGTAACTAAGACCATTATATTGTAATAGAATAGCAGGACTGAAAGAAAATGTAAGCACTCTGTCCTCATCCATACTACAGGTAAGAGAACCAAGACCTACAGCGAATATCTCCACTCCCAGTTCAGTGCTATTTTAACTAATCAAGGTTTTCTAGTCACGGGTTTTTTCATCCTTCAATAAGATGAGAAAGAACTGTATGATTATATAGGAAGTCAGATGCCACATTTAATAAGTGGGGGCATAGGATTTAACATCATCACCTGAGCTTGAATCCTGGATTTATGTTTGGATCTCTGGGTGATTGGGGGCATATAACTAAACCTCTCTGAATTTCAGAATCCCTCATTTAGTAAATAGTATCTATCTCACAGTTTAATAGTGAGCATCTAATTATACAGTATGCATGAGCTGCTTAACACAAAAATAAAATGCAAAAATTCAGGAAGCAGGGGCTGGGCTGGGGCTGTAGCTCAGCGGTAGGCACTGGGTTCAATCCTCAAAATTGTACAAAAATAAGTAAGTTAAATAAAGGTATGTGTCCACATACAACCCTCCCACCAATTTTTTTAATTTTGGGAAGCAATTTTTCAGTCAGGAAAGCAATTTGTTAAATTCATGATAAAAAGATTGTATGAACAATGCTTTGAGAACAATTGGGAGGCAATTTGTTAGCAGAAACTTCCGTTTTGATGATTAATTACACATATCCCACATAGTATGTATTTATTCAGTGTGAACAGGTAAGTTTTTCAGTTGGGCATTTGAAGAGAGGGAATATCTGAAAATCGAAGAGGAAAATGTGTCTGAAGTTAGATATATAAGTGAGTTCACAATAAATATTGATAGATATAATTACCCATATATATAACATGTAATCATAATTTTATTATGATTTATTATTTGTAGCCCCATTTTCCCCAAATAGATTCCAAGTGGCAATGTTATTATATCTTTCCTATTTTGGAAATTTTATAACATCTTAAATTTTGTATTGTTAGAAAGCTTTGAATTCTGACTTTGCCAAATTCTGATGTATCTTGGAAGACCATTTAATAGATAAAGTGTTTAAACCAGATGCTCTTGTAGAATTACAGGAAAATCCAGAAAACAAAGCTAAACATCTGGTACCTGAATATAAAAAGTACTGAGAAGGGTCCATGTATACGTGTTGTCACAAGAGTCTCTTGGAGAGAGGGAGAGAGAGAGAGTATTTTCTCTCACTTGAGTAATAAGAGTGAGGTTACTGTGTTTTTTCCTCTTCCTCATTGCTTACGGAATTGAAGAAATATTTCATTACAAAGCTGAGCCAGAATTATTCAAGGTAAGAATTTATGAAATAGCATAATAGAATTTTGGGAACTGATTTAAGGCTTAAAGTCAGTATTGGATTTTCTTTAAATATACAAATAAACTGCTCCTCCCTACGTAGCAGGGTTCACTCATTCATCGTAGTTTACGGGCACCAGAGAGATACAACAAAAAAAAAATCCCAAACCTCAATCTTATGAAGATTCCATTCTAGTGAAGAAAGACAGAAAAATAAACAAATACTACACTAGGTGGTGAGTGCTGTGAGGAAAACAATGAGCAGAGACAACAGAAGCAGGGGGTTAAATGTTATATAGGGTCAGGGAAGCACTTGCTCAGAAGCTATCAAATGGATAAATTCAGAATTACGATAGTCCACACCCCTGAAGCTTCTAGGGCATACTAGAAGGTATGACTACTTTGTTAGTTTTTAGATGTGATTATAGTCTGTAATTAGGAAATACTCGTATCCTTTATTTCTCCAAAGTTAAGGGAATATGCAGTCCATGGTCCACCATGCCTGAAAGACACTACCTGTGCTTTAGCCAAAAGTGGTGTTCTGTGAAACAATTCAAACCAGGAAGCAGCAGAGGGCAGATATTCCTTTGAAAAAGTGGGGCCTGGGAGATGTAAAATAATACAGTCATAAAAGCTAAAAATAAACGACAGAGTATCTGATCTTGGAAAACATAACACATTTTCCTGGAGAACAGAAATCTAAGACAGCAAAGGGAATTCTTTTTCTTACTGTCCCACTTTTATCCTAGAGATCTGAGGGAGCCAAATGAAAATTTCCTGGCATCCTGGGGCAATAAAATAATCCTGGTCTTCTTATGAAACCACATTAGTATGGAGAGGGAACAGTGGCCCTTTGAGGGCGCCTAAGTGTTGTATAAGCTGCATTTTCCCCATGAACCCAAAGCTGTGTTTATTTGCAAAGAGTTGTGCTAGGAAGGCATGGGGTCCCGGTGGTGTAGGCGACATGCGCGAATCTGACCTGCTCTCAACTAAGCGCTTGTTCAAGAGTCCAGGAACTGCTGCTTATTATTGGTTTCTGCAGATATGTTGATGAAAAAGAAAAGAGTATTTCCTCAGGGAAGGCAGATCCAAGATAAAGCGTCTTCAGCATAGTTTAGATTCATGGAGCCCTGGATGATCTGAGACAGTGCTGCCTCCACCATCTCCAGCTTCAGGCACGTTGAGAGTGACTTGAGTGACTCACTTTTCCATCCAAAGGGATCTGGGTTTAACTTTTAAGTGACTGCAATTCATGTGTGTGTGTGTGTGTGTGTGTGTGTGCGCGTGTGCACGCGCGCGCATGTGTGTGTGTACGTGTGTGTATGTTTGTGTGTGTGTGTGCATGCACACGTGCGTGTGTGTGTATGTGTGTGTGTGTGCGCGTGTGTGTGTGTGTGTGAGGGGGGAGAGGGGGAAAGAAAAGGAGATGATGAGGAATTTTGGCCAGCTAGAGGACTTTGTGGGAAGGAGAGGAGCTATTGATATTATGAGAGACGCTATCCATACAACAAACACTGTAACATCAAGTCATCAGTTGCAGGAAGTGCATGGATTAGTCATCTCTTCAGAAACAGATATAAATACACACAGAAGGATTGGTGTCACTTAGAATCAGGTCTCTATTATCTGGGGCCTGGGTTATCCACCTCCATTCCTTCTTCTTCGTGATGTTCGAGTTTTGCCAATGGACTTAGTGCTTGTTAAAGGTGCTAAACTGTCAGCCTTCAGAGAAGGACCCTACAAACAAAAAGAACTTTGTGTTCTTTCCGCCTCTCACCTGAGCAAAATCATTCCTGAGATATGAAGGTACAAGGATGTTCCACTGGGTCACTGAAAGTGGGGATGTGAGGATGGGGCTGAGATTCAGTCCCATTCATTTATTGTCAAAACCCAACTTAAAACCTGCCTGTCACCTGTTTGGTCACTCTGTTTACACCTGGTCTATAACATCTTACCTATGGTCGCTTTTCCATTTTCCAGAGTACCTAAAGGTAATTCAAGGCACCACATATTCCAGGAAGGAGGATCATGGGCTACCTGCCACAACCTACGTTGTCCACAAGAGTTGTGATATTAAACATTTCTCCCTGTGTCACGCCTGTGTCCCAACTCAGGTTTAGAGAACCTAGTTATTATACTCCTGTGTTGCTGACCTGAGTCTCCGGCTGACTGTAGTTGCCCTTCAGGCTCAATAACTTGGGTCATTGTTCTGACCACGCCACAGAGCCAGCGCCTGCCTCCTAGAACATCTCCCATTCTGTTGCTTTCCTGAAGACTTAAATCTTCACACTCCAAGCTGGCTTGCTCATTTCTTCACTGGGCCGCTAGGAATACTTCTTGGGTTCTATCTACATCATTTATTTAATTCTGCTAATTGTCTCACTGATATTCTTCCAATAACAAGATTCAGATTCTGAAACAATCCACTGTGAGATGCTGAACTCTTTTAAAAAGAAAAAGAACATTTACAGCAGGAGGTAAGAGCCAGGCTTCCTTAATGATAATGTGTCTGCCTATTCCTAGCACATTCCCAAGTATTCTACATAATCCTAGATGAACCTCTAAAAGAGTAGACAGTCCATGGTCTACTCTCCTTATAATCCCTAAAGGATTCTATATACCCTCATGTTTTTAATCATCAGATTTACTTTTTAACCATCAGACTTATTTATATGCTGAAATTTTAAAATATCTCTATCTTCAGCTAAGGCTTTTCCCTAAAACTCTGGATAAACATATCCAACCAATTAACCAACAATTTATTGGAAGTCTTCATGTGGAATCTTTTGTTTGTTTCTTTGTTTGTACTGGAGATTGAACTCAGGGGTGCTTGACCACTGAGCAGCATCCCCATACATTTTTGTTTTTTATGTTGAGAGAGGGTGTCACTAAGTTGCTGAGCTGGCTTTGAACTTGGGATCCTCCTGCCTCAGCCTCGGGAGCCTCTGGGGTTACAGGCGTGCACCACTACAACACCTGGCTTCACATGCATTATTGTTTTTTTATTGCAACACTTTCTTTCTTATAAAGAGAGAGGGAGTGAGAGAAAGTGAGAATCAATTTGTTTTTTAAAGAGAGAGAGAGAGGGACAGTGAGAGAGAGAGAAAAGGAGAATCAAATTTTGTTTAGTTTTTCATGTGGTTTTCGTTGCTCCAAAGCTTCATTGGGTACGTGTTGCTAGGGTTTGACCACGTCTTTGCACATCCCAGGCATGCACTATAACTGCTGAGCCACCACTCCAGCCCCTTCATGTGGATTCTTGATGGCAGCATATCTAAAACTGAACTCAACTTCTTCTCCTTAAAAACAAAACAAAAAACTCTTCCTAAGATGAAAGTGTTAAACACTTCTACAATACTGTCTATGTGCTAACCCTGATTTCTAAGTACTTTTCACTTATTTACACATTTGACCCTCAACAATCTCAAGAAGTGCATATTATTATCAACCTCACTTTACAGAGGAGGAAACTGAGCCACAGTGCCATTAGGTGACCTGATTAAGGTCACACAGCTACCTGCTGAAAAGCTGAAATTTGAACTCAAGATGACTCCAGACTCACTACTTTTAACCACTGTGGTGTCTCTTGTCTCACAGCAGTCACCTAGTCATCTAAATCAGACATCTACACCCCACTGTCTCCTTCCTCCCTCTCCTCTTCCTTGGAGTGGTCGTTCTCTAAACATCTTCCTCTTCTCAGATACATTACTCCATTTCTGTTCAGCATTCTTCAACAGCTGCCCTTCTCCCACAGCTTCATCCTTTCCCATCCCCTGCCAGGAACAAGATGCCCCAATGATACTCCACTGCTTCTTCCTGTGGGCACAGTGCTGTGCTGGTCCTGCAGATCTTTTCATGCATTTCTCTTGCCTGAAACACCCTCCCCTTTTCTAACCACCAACCTCCTAATTGCTGGTTATTCTAAGGTTCTGCTCAGTGCTCCTTTTTCCAGCAAGCCTTCTCTAATGTCTCCACCACCTCCACTCTCCCTCCCACTGGGCTCCTGCATGCTTTGGTACCAACTAGTGCATGCTTCCACCGTGGACATCTATTTTACCATTCATTCTGCTCATTTGTCTGTCCCACCCACCAGAACCATTTATGCCTAAGAGCTGTGACTGATCAATCTGAAATTCTCTTGCATCTACCCTGGTGTCTGGAAAATAGTACAAATGTAATGAACATTTTGTAAGTGAATAGATATAAGGAACAGCTGAAGATAAAGTCACACATGATGTTTTTCAAATAGTTCAAATATATGTATCTGTAAGGAATAGAATGGACAAAACTTCCATGGATGATTTGGCAAGTACTTATTGAACTTTGTTTTGCCCACAGCCATGGTCATTTGCAAGCACTTGACAATGTGACAAATAATTGAATTGAAAACAAGATTATTCCAAATTAAAGCCAACATATCATTTCAAAAGCAGGTCTCCTGAGCCTGATCAGCTGGGTCAGTGATCCCCTGGGGAAGTGTCATGTCTTCTCTTAAGCCTCCAGAGTTGCAGGTCGTACTAGAAGAGAAAGGCCTCTGCATCCTGATCTTCCCCTCAGAACAGGTGAGTAGCCCAGAGGACTAGCTGCCCTGGGGCTGCTCTAGCCTCTCCTAGGCAGGGGAGCTTTGGAATGAACCTCCTTCAAGCAGAAGCTCAGGTACCAAGATGGCTAGGGGACAAAAATAAATAAAGCAGGCCAAAGTCAATTCAGATTCTTCACCATATCCATGGTGTATCTTTGATTAGAGGATAGCAGTTAAGATCCTCAAAGTGCTGCTTTGATGTATGATTTAGAACTTAGATGGGCATGGTGATGCATGCCCGTAATCCTAGCAGCTGAGGTGGAGGAGGCTGAGGTAGGAGACAGGAGGATTGCAAGTTCAAAGCTAGCCTCAGCAACTTAGTAAGAACGTATCCCAAAATAAAAAGGGCTGGGGATATGGTCCAGTAATTAAGTGACCATAGGTTCAATCCCTGGTACTGAAAAAAAAAAAAGCCTGAACATTTCTTCAAACGCAATAGTATGATAATAAAGACTTCATTTAAACAGTCTTGAGAATCCACATATTCCAGTCACTGTACCACATTCCGAAGATAAAAAGATAAGTGATACACTTTGCTCTCAAGAAGCATGGAGTTTAATGAGACATACAAGAAAATCCATAGTCATAATTCTTCATGATGTGGGAGATGGGTTAAAAGGAAGCACAATGTTTTGTGAGCAGGTGAAGAAGGAGCCCAATATACTGAGGAGTGGTAGGGAGAAGCTAGTATCCCTCCCACCATCCGTGTATGACTTGCTCCTCTCAAAAAAAGATAGGAAAGACTAGATTTAGGCCTGCTAATTTATCAGCCTACAAATTGGTATTCTGCTGAGACAGTATACATGAGAAGCTGAGGCTATGAACCATGAGGCGTAAATGCTCTTGGATGCTAGAAAATGTCAGGAGGATATTGTGAATCTCCACCGTTAGTAAACACCATGGAAAATTTCAGGGGTTTGATCTGAAAAAGGCTACGTGCTCGGAAAGAAGGAGGCCCTTTCTTAGGGAAGGCTGAGAAAATGAGAAATAAAGGGTCTCAGCCAAATCTCTTGCTTGGAGTACAGAGTAAAATGAGAACTCTTTTTCATTCTCCAAAGAAAAATAAACATGCCATGTAAGAGCCAGCATTTCAATGCCTAACCCAGAAGACACTAAGAGAGTTGAAAGGCTAATTGCTATGGCAGAGAGAAGAGAAGCAGGACCTCATAGTCTAGTCTCAGAGTTAACAATAGGAGTAGCCAAGGTTAGGTCCTGGGTCAGTACCAAAAACACAGTGCACATTGCGTATCTACTGTGTGCCTGGACATGATCGTACGAAGTCAGCCATAAAATTACACCAAACATACAGTGTGTTTAGTCCATTAGTGCTATGACTAATAACACCATACTACAGACAGATAACTTTAAACAAAAGGGATTTATTTAGGGTCACAGTTATGGAGGTGCAAGATTGAGATGCTGCATCTGGTTATGGTCTTTTTCCTGACCAAATCCCAAAACTGTACAGGGCATCAAAATGGTGAATAAAAATGGATTCCATGTGTATATGTACCTGTCTGGTCTATCTCCCTTTTCTTAGAAAGCCACCAGAATTCCATCATGGGTGCTCCACCCTAATGACCTTATCAAACCTCATCACTGCTAAAAGAGCCCACCTCCAGACACCACAGCCAGATGAAGTTTCTGCCCTCCTGGCATCTCACAATGGGGATTAAATGTCAACAGGTGAAGCCTTGAGGACATTCAAACCCTATTCAAATCATAGCATATAGAATGGATAAAAATAACAAGATTGCTCTGTCAACACAACTTCAAAGCAAGTTCTTCATTCACGCATACCTTGCAGTAAGAGAGAGCTCCAAGGTCCCTCTTATAATGTTGGAAACAGAATGGCATCCCTAGTTTACAACTGCATCCTGGAAAAATTATTAATAGCACCAATAGCAACCTGTCTCATTCTCAAAAGAGTTCTGATATGAGCTATGATTTATCACCCTATTTGCAGATTCTTGGAGCCCCTATTGTGGAATTGGGCTCAAAACATCACTTTCTTTAAATTTTTAAATATATATATATATAGAGAGAGAGAGAGCACACGAGAATCAATTTTATTTTTCCACCTGGCCTTTGTTTCTATAACACTTAGTTGCGTATGTGGTGCTGGAGTTCAAACCTGTGTTCTCACGCATGCCGGGCAAGGGCTCCAACTGCACAGCCAATACTCCAGCCCTCTCTATAATTTTTAATCCTCTCTGTTATCATCTCCAGTTTTATAGATAAGGACTTAAGGCTTGGAAAGTTTAAAGAACTTTCCCAAACTCATATATATTCATTAAATGGAAATAATGGAAATTGAACTCAAGCCTATCTGAGCCTAAACTTTGAGCTATGAACATCTATCTATATTTCCACAATGAAACACTGCTCCCTTGGCAAGAACATGAAAAGTTGCATCCAGGACAAAGCTAATAAAGTGGTCCACAAAGATAAGTCATTCAAAAACCCCTGGGTACTTACTCTGTTCCAAATATCCACGTTCTAATTTATTTTATTTGGGTCTCAAGGATAACTAATCTGACAGTAAAAGAAAGCCTTAGTATAAGGAATTGTGTTTCAGGAAGAAGAAACACAGGTGAGAAAGAATGTGGCCCGATAAAGAACTTCTGGATATTCAGTAAAATGAAGAGGTTCAGGTTTGGAGATTAAGCAGAGAGTAACCACTGGGGACTTGATAAAGATTTGGACATTATTTTGCCTGAAATAGGGATTCAGTAAAGGCCAGGGAGAAATGAGAGGCAATATTTCTGAATGTCTTCTCTGGGAGCAGGGTGGGGGTGGGATTTCAGAGGATTAACTGAAGAGGAAACAGTTCACCAAGGCCTGCACTAAAGGCACTAATGCTGTAATGGTGCAGGAGAGAGGTGCAGTTTGAGAGCTCTCTAGTAGACACATTGGGAAGATCCCAGTAGTGAAATGTGTGAGGTGGGGTTGAAGCTGATGGAGCAGACAAGAATGATGCTCATGCCCATCAGTGCTTCCCAGATTACATAACAATACAGAGCAGATTCAGGACCCCTAGACCAGATGCCTGGTAATCAGGTTATTTAACAAGTGCTGGGTGATACTTACCATCTCAGAGGCTGGAGTAGTACTGGACACGGTGGACAGGGGTACCTGTACAGAGTCAAGGACAGAAAAGAAGGGGCTCTTTCATAAACAGGTAACACGTTTATTTTGCAAATAGTACATTTCAATATCAGAAACTAAGGAGAGGGACATGGTGAAATTTTAAATTTAGCAAATTATCCATGAACAAGTAAAAAAGGAAGGTTGGGGGATGTTATCACTCCATGGGTATAGACAGTGTGTGAAAACTGATAACCTCAAAGAACTGCATGTAAAGAAAAGATGAAAAAATGAAACTAAACTAAAATAAAAGATGAGAAGGAATAGCCAATTTGAGAGAGAGGGAAAGAGAGAGAGTGAGAGAGTAGGAGAGGGAGGCAGGGGAATCTTGGAAGGCAGGAAAGAACCAAGAAGGGGTGATGTCAAAAGCTGAAAGAGTACGTTTTTCAATGAAGAGGGAGTGGTCAGAAAAATCAAATGCCACAAGAAAAGAAATTTGAATTTTCTCTTGAAACTGACATTTCGAAAATCATGTGTAACCTTACCAAGGCAGCTGGATTGCACTGAAATGGAAAGTAAATAGAAGCAAGAAAGTGGAGACAAGTGGCGTTAGCTCCGTTTTCTAAGATCTTGGCAGGGAAGAAGAGGATTGGGGAGTGAGAGGATGATATTTTCAGAGGGATTTGGAGGTCAAGAGACAGCTTTTCTTTTTTCCAAGGTTATTAAGAGTTGTCAAGAAAGCAAGGGGAAGAAACTCAGGCAGGAGAGAAAGGACAGAGGACCATGCCTTGAAGCCCACAGGCTGCTGAGATATTATTTTATACTTGAAGACACATAATTATGTTTGAGGGCCAAGGGAAGAGACTCAGTGAGGAATGAAATGGTTAACTTGGAAGAGAGCATAGATACCTCATGCCCATATGGCTATAAAGAGGTGGAACAGGACAAGACCAAGAGTATAGATAAGGTTCAAAGTGAGGGTACATTTTTACCTAAAAGAAGCATAAAGAGGAAAGAATGGATGAAATTAAGAACTTTCTCTTATTTCCTGTAACCAAGGAAGCTGTTCTCTCTCCTCTTTGTTCCTGGCTCTCTGTTCCTCTGCTTACTATAGGAAACGCAGTTACTAAGTTCACCTGTTGACCCTGAGTCTCCTCCACTGGACTCGTCCCCTCTGTAAAGGACAGGCAAGGGAGAGGCAAGCAGAGTCCTTTGCCAACAAGAAAGGTGTTTAAGGCTGGCAGTGAACATCTGAAATGCATCAGAGATGTCAGTGAGACCACTAAACTCAAACCGGAGTTCCATCAAATCACACCTTTCCATGACTGAACACTTCTTTTTTCAAATTTTTCTGTTACGTGTCTTTCTTTGACTTTTTGCCTTCCTTCAAACCAGCTCCCATTTCACAGCATCAATTAGACTGTTGCTTTTGTTCATATCATTAACCTAACCAATATCAGCATTATAGGCACAATCTTTGTAACATTTTTCACTCTTTAAGATAATTTAATTGATCTTTCTCTCACAAAATTCACTTGCTCTGTTTCTTAGTCTTCTTATTTCCTTATTTGCTATTCAGAAAATCTATGGATACCTAAAATTTGGTTAAATTTCAGACAAAGCATTTGTCTCTGCCTTACACTACCAAACACATAGTTGTTATTCAGTAAGTATTTCCTGGATCAGAACAGAAACTGTGTTTTTCTGAACCAACATAAATGCCTGTTAACCATTGACTTAGGAAACCCTCACCCCAGGCTGATAGATGCTGTCGCTATTAATACTAATAACAGCTTATGGTGACAGAAAATTGCTCCGGGCCAGGTGCTACTCTAAGATCCTATCATGGTTTAACTACCTTGATCCTTAAACCAACTCTATATGGTAGGTGTTGTTATCAGCCTCAGTTTTAGAAAAGGAACCTGAAGCACAGAAAGGTTGAATAATTTGCCAAAAAGTCAAGTAACAAAGTGGCAGAGCTAGGATTCAAACCCAAGCTTTTTGTCATCAGTTTCTTAACCACTACATTATGCTATGGCCGACCAAAATTTTAGATGATTTAAAAATGTAAAAATAAAAATTAAGTGTGATTAAATTGGATTTAATAGTTTAGTTCCTTTTTACTTTTGGAATGGATTTTTTTTTCAAATAAGTTTTCACAAATAAATTACCATATTTAATTCAAAAAATTTTAAAGAAATATCATTTAATTTTTAAAAAATTAGAGATTTACAAACAGTTTAAAGTCTATGGAACATTTGATGCAAACCTCAACATATTTCTTTCCTTATCAATGATTAAACTGATTTTCATGGTAATCTTCAAAGAGGGAATTTGATTTATTCTCCTAATTAGGAAAGCTTAAAAGAAAATAGAATGTAACAATATTAACAGTAACAGAAAATTTGAGGTATTCATATCTTTAGATTCATAAGAAAAACAATACCCAATCCAGGAAGTCTCCTGGGCTCCTTTTCTCCTCAAATTTTGGGGTATGATTTCTCCACCCCCATCGTGTTTCCACCTGGAGAAATCCTGGCAAATGACTGTGAAATTCCATTTTATTCTTCTTGAAATAAAATGTGTCCTCTTTGTTCTTCAAGGCACTATTCTGTGCTTGTAATTCTTAACAATCCTTCCTTTACAGGGATGCTTAGTGGCATGGAAAATGATTGCCAAGAATTCAAAACCATCACGAGTCATAAGGGATTATATTTGAGTGAGAAGCTGCTAAAATTGTTTCAAATCACCCAATTTCACATAGTTGAAATGTGAACAAGAGAATAGAGGTGAAATGTAAGCTTTTAAAGGAATGTTAACTGCTATCATCAGGGAAAGACACACACACACACACACACACACACACACGTCCACTGTAAGTAAATATATGGATATGTTCACTAGGATATGGGGCAAAAAGCCAGATGGGGAAGATGATGAAACAGAAAACAAAAGGCCAGACAATGTGAAATCTCTGTTTAATAAACACAGCTGGGGTGCAGCTGAAGTTGAAGAGACATGGAAGCTACCTTTCCACTCACAAAGAAATCTGCTAATGGTAGAAGTGAAATTGAATATTTGGTGAATGAATGGACATTTTTTATGCCAAGAAATAGGCATGGTTATTTATATCTGACAGCTTGTAGGACTTAACATTAAAGAGAAATGGCAAGAATCAATGACTGAGTGGAGAAGGTGTCTGTGGACTTGCACGGGAAGGACGTTGATATAAAAAGAAACGAGCAAACCTTAGCAGTCATAAACACACTCAAAGAGGTGGCCCTCAAGGATATCTTAATGCATTTGGTTGCCTTTTTTTGTATAGGGGATTGAATGCAGGGGCACTTTACCACTGAGCTACATCCCTAGTCATCCCTAGTCCTTTTTAGATTTTTTTTTTTTTAATTTTCAGACAGAGCCTCACTAAATTGACTAAATTGCGGAGGCTGGTTGAACTTGCAATTCTCCTACCTCAGCCTCCCAAGTCACTGGGATTACTTGCGTGCATCACCACACCATTATTTAGGCATTTTAATGTATGTATGGTATCATTTAATTAAAGAAGTATTTTTATTTCAAAAAATTTCTTTTTTTATTCTATTAAAACCAATTGAATTTATCTATGAAATAAATCAGTTAGCCAGAAGTAGTTCCTTATGGAAATACAGCTGTTAACTTATAGCCTTGTAGACACAAAGGTTGAGATGTTGGTAGTGTTAACAACATCAATCTCTTTATTGAGATTAATTTCAGTTATTAAAATGTTCACTGGAATGCATGATATAAGACCTCATTCTTACCCCAACTATTATTTTAGGACATGAATTTGGTTTTTATTTACTGTGATAATTTAATGCAGTATGATTCATAGGCATCATGAATGCATATTCAATTACCATAAAACTTATCAGAAAATAGTGCATACTTCCTTTTCCTAACTTACCATACTTTTCTCCTTTAGACCAACATTTAAGTTTAAGTAATGCAAATACTGGTCATCTTCTAAGATGATAGCTGGATTTTGCTCGACTAAAAATTTAAGTACATTTAAAGATAACTTTAGTTCATGGTAATACTTTGAATAAAGAAATTGTATACTTGCTCTTTAAATTGAAAGCTAATATTGCCATACCATCTTATAATAAAGATGCCCACTTTATAGAGTCAGTCAGATTATGTCCTTACAACCTGAGAACAGGAAATAATGGAATTGTGAATTCCTTACTGAATAATAAGTTTCTGTTTATTTTATATAACACACATTTATTGAGCATCTACTATATATGAAACAAAATTGTAAGCCCCTGGATGGAATTCAAGGATGAATAAAGTATAGTCCTTGTTCTCAAGGGATTTATAATCCAGTAATGACTAGAACTTTCTGGGCACTGAACTAAGTATGTGCAAGAGGGTGAGATGGTGACTGGATGCTAGGAGAGTTGAGTGTTGATGTCATAGTTTCCAGCATCAAGATCCCAGACTGGTGTTTTGCCATGATAGTGATTGGTTTTATTCTGTTATGGGTCATTATAAATTCCTACTCCTTGCCTAATTTTAAAAACGTTTCCAGAAAATCAAAATAAAACAACAAAATAAAACAGGCCAAATATCCTCAAAGACGAGTACTCATGATAGAAAAGGTGGAAATAAATACCCCACCAGGGGAGTCTGGAGATTGGGAAGTAGCAACCTGCTCCAAAATCCTGTTTAAACAATCCACTTAGCCTTCTTGGAACATAATATAAGCGATATTAATAATTCTGCTGATAGGGTGCTAGGAAAACTGTAATGATATTTGTTTATTTAATGAATGCTGTTGTTAGACTTTGGATCTGAAATGCTGACCTGAATCACCCCACTTGTGTTCTGAGTGAACAGCATTACCCGAGGGGGTGTGCCAGCTGGGCGAGGTGCTTTTCCCATCGTGGTGAGCTGGGAGTTGAACCCTGCAGGCTGTCTTGAGAATTCATGTCTTAACCACTGGACAACACTCTGCCTCTCTGAGGGTAAAAAGATGTTTCTAAAGACATTGCACGTGTTGAGATTCTAATCAGCATTGTAGCCTTTTTACTTTTTGATTTGGTACAACAAACAAGCCCTCCTTGGTGTAAAATTCCTTTCAAACTATCCCATATTTTTTCAAGGGATAGTTAGTCCACCTAACCAGCAGTGCTTGGAGAAATCTCCTTACTAATAAAAGCATTGGCAAATCTCAACCCAATAGCACTGTGTGGAACGGGTGGTGTGGGATATTACAGCTCAGGTGTGAAAGACACAGTGAATTCCTCTGTCCACAGCACTGAGAGGATGTGCTGCCCCTGACTGGTCACTGGCCGCACTGTAAGTGCATTAGTGTTTTAGCACACCCCTTTCTTCTTTGATGTGATATAATAAATACACATATACAGAAAGGATAGTCACAGCTGTTGCATCTTAATAGTCTCCAAGCTAACTTCATGGGGCAGTAGGGAAAGCAATGGCTCTTCATCTGTCTATCCATCCACCATTCACTCAAAAAGCATTTGCTGTTTTTACTATAAATTTAGGAATATTGTAGATTATAGGGTTCAAAGACGACTGAGAAGAGTCTTTGCCCTCAGATACCTATAATTAAGAATTGAGGGAGTCAAATCAAGAGATAATTAATACTTTGTGGCAACAGCCAAAATAAAAGAAGAAATCAGTGGGTCAAAAAGCTTTATGGGAACAGCAACCTCCGATCTGAGTCTTAAAGAACGTGGATTCAGTCATTTGCAATAGGCCACTCATTATGGGAAGAACTCCACCACTAATCTCTGATTTAAGCAAAGCAAAATGGCCTTTGCTACATCTGCTTTTGAAGAGGAGGACCTACTTAATTTCTAAGATGTTAAATGAACCAGATTAGTTATAGTACAGTCCTGGGCAACACAGGTTGATATAAGGGAAAAGGAGGGGAAATTTTAAATTGCTGCTTAAAATGGATCCCTAGACAGTATTCAGAATGACTTTTGGGGAAAAAAAAGTTCCTGCATTTCTAAAGGAAAGAAGAAGAAAGGAAGGCAGGAAGGAAGGAGCTGCTTTGGTTTGGATATGGAATATTCCCCAAAGGTTTAAGTGCTGGAAGCTTAGTTCTTCAGTGTGGCAAGGATAAAATGTGGTGGGACCACTAAGATGTGGGACGTAGTGGAAGGTCGTTAAGTCATTGAAGTGTGCTCTTGAAAGGGATTAAGGCTGTTCTCATGGGAACTTTGGTTCATTATCATGAAAGGTTTGTTATAAAGGAACAACCTGGCCACTCCCAGCCTTTTTGGCAACCTGTCCAGCAATGTAATCTCTCTCTCTGTTACAGGCTGTTGCCATTGTGATACCATCTGCCACAAGGTCCTCAACAGAACTGATCTGGTATTAGTGACATGCATCTGAACCTCCAGAACTACTAAATAAACTTTTTCCTTTAAAGTTACTTAGTCTCAGGTATTTCATTATAGTAATGGAAAATGAACCAAAACAGGGACTACGACCCATGCTTGTGGTGTCTGGAAGGAAAGGTGTGCAACCCAAAGGAAAAAATCATCCTTCATGTGGAAACTCATTCCAGAGACTTGTGAGATCATAGATGTTTCAGAGGACTCTCGGAAGAGACGGCGGTCCGTGTGAAGGGAGATTTAGGTAGCCATGGCACTGAAGTCCTGTATTCACCTTTCAGTTGTTCACTGTGGTGTTTTCTCTGTTGGGTTCTGCCATGGTGCATCTAGGCAATGGAGAAAGAGACGTGGTATCTAGTGTGAGCCACAGCTGTCACCCCTTGAGAGCAGGATGCAAGTCCACTGTGAGCACCACTGCATCCCACATCCTAGTGCCAAGGACGTTGCCAAGGACGTTGCTGGACACATGAATTTTCCATAAGGAGAAAAGAATGAAAGCAGGTTTTGAATGTAGTAAATGAAATAAAACAAAATCACATGTGTCCTTCGATTCAGCAACATCACTTCTGAGAAACTTTTTGCCAGAAAGAAAATTACCAGTATGAAAAAATGTGTGTATAGGAATGCTAATCACACATTATTTGTAGTGGCCAGGAAATAAGAACAGCCTGAACATCTATCAAAAGCAGAATGGTTAAATTAGGTCATAGCTTACTGTAGAATACCATGAAGCTATCCGATCTGCTGATAAATCAAAATGATATATGTATGCATATTAACCTGCAAAGAACATGACATGCTTTAAGTAAAGAAGGCAGGCTTCAAATAAATATGTACAATATGACCCTATGTTTTTAATAGGAAAAAGGAGGAGGGAGAAGGAGGACAGGAAGAGGCCAAGGAATAAGCCCCAGGCCTGGCCTGTGTAGGTTCTAGCACCTACCGTGTGACCCTGGTGAATGACTAAACCATCACTGACTCCACTTATTCATCGGTCTATTGACAATACAATGTCTACCTTATAGAACTTTTACAAATAACAATGTACTTAGGACAATGGATTGCACTTGATAAACATTTTCCTTCCTCTACTTTATTATTATAATTTGATCATACGAACAGAGACAGAAGTGTGAAAGTCTGATCATCAAAGCATAAAACATGTTTTCAAGCCAACTAGAAGAGGATGGTGAAATGACTAACTTTATGTATTCACCATGCAGCATTGTTATAAGAAGCATGTTAATGTAGTGACGTAAAAACCAAAGACAATAAAATATTTTAAAAAATGTTGAGGTGGACCAGCACTGCAGTATATTAAGGTATACAACTGAAACAGGGTGGTTCTGGTTATTAAACGTATTTCAGTGAAAGAAAATGAAAAGGCCTGAAAAAATATAGATGCCAGTAGATATAAGATTTTATTATAGGCTAAGGTTGACATTTCTAATCATTACACATATGTAAGATTGCTTTAAAATGGTACAGAAATAATTGGTTAGCTGTTGGAGAAAAAATAATGTTCAATTTCTCACCCAACATTATATTCTGAAACAAATGGATGTATCAAAAAATATTTTTTAAAAAAAATAAACAGTAGAGAAATGTTTTTCTGATCTTGAGCTAAAGCAAAAATTCTTTCAAGCATGAAAACAAATCACAAAGAATAAAATAGAAATGGCTATATAATACTTAAGAGTTCTGTATATCTCCCTTTTCCAACAAAAGACAAGTGAAAACCTGAGATAATATTCGCCACATGTGTAGAGATTAATAATTGAAAGGTAATTTATAAATAATATTTAAAAAATGAACACCCCAGTAGAAAAAGAATTGACAGAGGAAATGATAAACAATTTACAAAAGCAGTATAGAGGAAGATATAAACAACTGTCCACTTTTCCTGACAACCAAAGAAATATAAACCCAACCATATATACCATTTTTACTTATCAAATTGATCACAATTTTTTAAAAAAGTAACTTCTTAAAAACTGCTTTAAATTAATTCATTCCTAAGTGCAAGGGACAGCATCCAAGTGGCAGCCATCGCCACCTATTGGTGGCAAGCAGAGGTGACCTGTTTTTGCTGTGAGGTTCAGCTTTGTTCTTTCATGAACGCTGGAAAATCAAGTTTGGACTCATAGGAGTGTCTGTACCTGTGCGTCTTTATGTACACACACATTTTGATTTAATGAGTCAGTTTGCATGAAATTACATTAAAAATCATCTCAAATCAGGGAAAGGATACACCTGCTGTTAACAGCAGAGAGGTTCCATAAATAAACTCATTTGGGGGTATTTGTTAAAATGGTGATGGATGAAATGTGAAAAATATTCACTACACCAAATTAAGCCGTGGAGAGGGGAAGGAAATTACAAATCCTTTTGCATGTTATGAGTCCATTTTCTTAAAGTAGTTATCTTGAGGAGGTAGAATAAGAAGAGTTCTAGTTTTCTTTTGATTGTGCATGTGCGTGTTGTATGTTTTTATATTTTCTACAATACACACACAATGCTTTTATCACTTAAAAACTGACAGGAGTCACGGGACAGGGGAAGGAAGAAAGTCTAGAGATATGCTAAATACTCTTAGTGTTACCAGCAAAAGTGACACAGTCAAGGGCAAGTGCCGGGAGTTGGACTGTCCTATCCTCACTTACTGTGGCTGCCTAGGTGTCCCTATCAACCCCTTTGTTCTCCTTTCTCTTCTGCCCACAAGAGTCCTCTGGTTCTCTCCAACCCACCTTCAGAGAAGTTTTCACCATCTAAAGCCTGTTCTTTGTCCACCTGGATAATTTCAGATGTTATCTCCGCTAAATGGTTTTCCCAAGTTCACCTACTATTCTGTGCTGATCCCACAGAACAATCTGTGAACTTGAACTTGTACAAATTAATTAACCTCTTTGTAAACCAGCTTTCCCATACCACTGGAATAATAGGAGTAACCTTATCACAAGGTGGTTGTGATTAAATGAATTAAATGCTTAATATGATGCTTTTATTAAACTACAATAAATCCTGGCTATTATTATTCAGCAATTGTTCTTATTATTTTTTTATCAGAGTCTGTTCCACAGTACCCTGATTGTGTAAGGTATTAACCGATATACCATTTTTCTCTTTAAATCAAGGTACATGAGGAAAAGACCAGTCTGAACAAAATTAATAGGGTTCTTTATCACAGAATTAATAAGATCTTTTCTAAATCTGAGTATAGGAGATAAAATTGCTGCATGTGTTTCAAACATCTGCTTTAAAAATATCCCGGGACTGTTTTTCTTAAAAAGTCTTAATAAATGGCTGTATTTCACTTTTGAAAATGTTATATTTGTTTATCATTTGTCATAGATCTTTTTCCCCTTATTCACTTCTCTGTAGAAGGTGTGATTTGTAATAAGAATTATATAAATGTAAGGTGATGGCTTGTTCTAAATAGATTGCACTTCTAAGGTATAAAAACTCTCGCCTGGCTCGTATCATACGGGTTTGAAATAAAATTTTGTTGAGTGGAAGAATGAACAAATCAATGAAAAAAAAATCAGTTTCACAGACTAAAATAATGAATTAATTAATTGTTTTGGTAAGCCCACTAAAGCAGAAATTCTGGGAAGGGAGGCTGTGTTCTAACATGAAATGTGTGCATCATATTTACTATTTACACTTCATCACTTCTGTAAACACGATTTTAATAGTTTAACTCAGAGAAGACTTGTAACAACTCGAATTATGCAGTATACTTGTGTCATAAACAATGCCCCCAAAACCCATGCAAATGGACACCTAAGAATCATCTCGGGCAGTGTTCTTGGCTCAATCTGGGTTCTTGGCATGTTAACAATCAATGAAATGGAAACTTCTACCAATTCACAGTTGTTTGAGTGGGACCCAGGCAGGTGGTTTAGGCTTGTAAATTTAGAGGCTCACCTAATCCTCAGAATATAATCTATATTCTTGTTCTACCTGCAGGTAAATCTTTTGGTTCCCTGACCCTTAGTCACCCAAACAATTGTGTTTAGACCCAGGATAGGGGTTTTATCTAAATTACAGGATGCAGGGGGCTGCCTGCCCCTTGCAGATGATGGTTGTAGATTAGCTGATCTAAACAATTAGTTAAGGAACAATCTGATCCCTGGTGACAATTAGGATGTTTAAGGCATCCTGCTGACAGCCGTGGTGACAGCGGACAGTAAAACTACCCCTCTCTGCAATCAAGATGGATTCTTCTGATTTATAGGTAGCCCCCCAGCCCCCACCATATACGGGCTGTTAAAGGACTTTTTAAATGACTGAAAGGAGCTGCTGCTGCATAGTGGAAAATGTAGACATGTAGATAACTCCAGCCAAGTCATCTATCAGTTCTAACTCTCCAGAGGATAAAACTGACAGGGGAAAACAAAGAAAAACGATAGCATATCCTTCTCCTAAAATAAGTGGATTTTAAAGTGTAAATGGAGATATTTTCAGAGATACCACTTGAGGATCCCTCTGCAATACAGTTTTACTAAGTATGAAAGTGTTCTGCAATTTACAGAGCTATATAGTCTTAACCTCTACTAAGTAAGTCTTGGAACAACAGGGTTTGGAATAAATATTCGATTTAGGGAATCTAGAAATGCCCACATGCCAACAGGATACTCCTGCTTTGCTACCAGTCTCAAAAGGAAACATTTTAATTCTAAATGCTCTGAAGAAAGCATTTTTTGGATTTAAAAATGTTTGTATATTTATATGGGATTGTTTCCCAAGTCCTCTATCAATTGAAGAAGCCTGTGAAAAGTGTTTCTAGCTGGCTCCTTTCCTACAGAAAAGAACACATTTCTTCAGAAAGGATTTTGAGGAATGTGTCTAAATCTTGAATCCCTTCAATCCCAGGAGGAAAAACAGGGGGGATGGGCAGAGAATCAGGGCATGGATCTCTAGTTCAACTCTTAGACTTTTGAATTACGGGATATTAAAAAAAAACCTAGAAAGCCGTGCAATGAATTTTTAGAGCAGCTGGAAAAGAAACCATAAAATGAGTGATTACAATCAGCAAAGTGTGATAACAGCTGAACACGTTCACCCATCCTGAAACAGCCAACCCCTACCCCCTGCCCTCGGGTTTGGTCAGTAGTGAAGGGGATGTCACACAATACAATCCAAACACATTCGCTGTCCATATTGGGTTGGTTAAGAAAATACAGTGCTGGTCACTGTCCCTAAATGACAGACACTCACAGATGGAAAGCAGGAAAATGGGACTTTCATGGTGCTCTCATTCCCCCACTCCAATTCTGTGTGTAAAACACCCACCTGCACCTGGGCACTATGAAAACCAAATTCCACTCTGGCCTGGGCAGTATAAAAAACCAAATTCCTCAAGGCAGTCACTGTCCTCAAGAAATTTGGGTAATTTCCCTCCCCACTTCTTCCTGTAGTAATGAGAATGAAAGGAAGGACCTAAGGGGAGGTACCTTTTCTTGCCTTGATTGTTAAAGCAGAGAACATTCTCCATTAAATGGGTCTTTCTCTCTTTAATGTAGAACACTTTAACATGACCCTGTGGAAGGAATGTCTTTTTTGATGTGCGAATTTAATATTTCAATTTTCCAAGTTGTTATCTCAATGCATTAAAAAGTTATTTAAGTAACAGTGGGAAGAAAGTTGAAGATGAAATTTGGTTTAGTGAAAATAATTATAGAATTTTGCAATATCTCCTTTAAATTTTGTTTTTTTAGTTCAAATAGCCTAGGGGTGAAACTTCTCTTTTATTTTCTCACTGGTAATTTTTTTTTTTTTTAAAAGGAAAAGTTTTCGTTCTCTAGGAAAACATGACTATGGTGTGTGTAAACAGAAAGTCAAAGAAAAAGAGATGATGCTTGATTATTTAGGGAAAAGTTCATGCCCAAATATAGAAAGAATTTCAAAGCAGACCTCATATGTTTAACCCAATGTTCAAACAGAACCCTTTGTGTCCTTAGGTTTTCACCAGTTCTTGTGAGATTATACTCAAATGTCTTCTGTATTTAACAGTCTTTACACAGAGAACTCTTCTTCAATGCAAAAATTAAATTCATGATTCTCTCAAAAATAAAGGCACTTTCGTAGGGTCAGGAGCATCAAAGTTTTCCCCAGTATAACTCTTGCTTTCCTTTTCAATCACAAATATTTCTTTAAAAAAATCAACATTTAAATACTAAATCAGAATTAATATTTCAGATCTGTTGAGTACATAAAGCTGAAATTGAAATAGAAATTTATCATCTCAAAATTAATGCAAGTAGGCATGGTATCAGTTTACTCTCAGGAGGAAATTCAAAATCCAGACTAAGAAAAAAATGCTTATCAATAGCCAACATATTTTTATATCATATAAGCTTATATTTATCTACTTATGCATAAAGAATGGTATCTTTTATTTTTTAAAAAAAGTTTTTAAAATCAGAAACAGTTTTACACTGAAAGTAAGCTTTCTTTAAATATTAAACAGCTGATTGATGAATATTAATGTACATAGATCTCTATGATAGTTTTATTTATAATAATTGTTAAGCTATTACAGTATTTGGGAAAATAGCAAATACTCTGTACAATGATTAATAAGCAAATTATTAATGTCACCAACTAGCAGGGTTTTTAAGAGCATTTAATAATTTGGAAAAGTCCCCACCACAGGACAGTTAAGTAAAACCAGTAAGATGAGAAGTGGCAGACATCATACAATCCTAATTGTGTGTGTGTAGGACAATTTTTTCTTGGCAATCCAAGATGCTGGTGGCTGACCGGACCACAGTCCTTAAGAAGGCTGCATTTTAAAATGAATCATATGTATTTTCGTAGCCGTGAACCCTATCCTCTATGCTTCTTCCCCTTTGAAAACGGAGAACTGTCTTTTTTTCCCTTTGCACAGAGCAATATATCTTCCCAGTTAATAAAAATGCTTGAAATTTTTTGGAGAATGGAGTTTAATTTGTAGTTTATTTCAAGACTGTGTTTTTCTTTAATACTTTTCACAGGGCAGAGTCCAAGGTGCTAAACTAAAATTCTGGCTCTAAAACTTCATTTATCTAATATGTAGTCACATTTCTTCTTTTATTATGAAAAAAATACACTAACTCTGCATTCAGTGTTAACTTTAAATCATCACATTGAGTTACTGGATTTTAAAGCTGCACTGCAAGGCATAATTTATTAAAAAATTAAAGTGGGGCTGGAGCGGTGGCTCGGTGGTTACTGCGCTTGCCTGGCAGGCACAAGCACAGGGGTTCAATCCCCAGCACCCACATACACAACCGTCAGAGCAACAAAAGCATGTGAAAAGTCAATAAAAATTGATTCCCTCTCTCTTTTTTTCTCTCTCTCTCTCTCTCCAGTCATTCTCTCGCACAAAAAAAAAAAAGTTAAAGTAGATTCCTAAGAGTTTAGACATGAGTAGGGTTTTTGTTTGTTTAGTTGGACGATTTTTTTTTTGTTTTTTTAAAGATATCCTAAAATATTTTCAGGAAGAAATTTGATTCAAACTTCAAAATTATGTGGTAGTGCTACTATTCCTTTTATTCAAAAATCTTCATTTCACTTGCATAAACGTACTTGAGATAACTAAGGATACGAATGCTCAGCTGATTTCTAACTGTTATTTTCATCAGAGCTGACGGTCTGCGAGTTTTTAATGCGAATATTCTACACAAGTACAGTGACAAAGGGACTAAGAGCAACAACCAAGAAAGTGCGTCCCTGCTGCCTGCGAGAGCGCAAAACGGGCCGCGGCGGGCAAATCTGGGCCTTGGAGCGCCACCCTACGGTAAAATAAGCGAAGGGCACGGCGGGGCTAGGATTTGCTATAAATCTCCCCCTAAGTTCTCCAATTCGTCTGCGTGGAGCAGCTTCCTTCACCAGGACTGTTCAAAACCTCAGCAAATCGAAATAACTTCTCCTTCTGCATTGATGGTTGAGCAGATGCAGAATTTAGGGATCCATCTGAGTACTGCGTGCTCTGACTTACAGAACAGGCTTTTTGTTTGCTTTTTTTTTTCAAACAGAGCTGTGTAGGGATCTGAGTAAATAAATACTGCCATACAAAAAAAGCCTCGAAAGCCTGTGCTCCCAAACTCACTCAAAAAATTGGAGTTAAATTATCCATCTCAATCCCTAACATCACTATTCACAATGCGTCCATAGTGTTACTTTGCAATGGATCATATGATTGGCTCACACTGCCAAAACTAAGAAACAAGAATAAGTATAATTAAATTTTCTGGAGTGTTAAACCATAATTTACATGTGTGAGTTGTTAAATTTACACAATTAAAAAATTAGGAATAGTACTCAACAGGATTAGAAAATTAGGAACAAACCCATGCTTCCCTGGAAAGGCAATTCAATTCTTGTAAAGATGAAAGGAAATTTTTTTTACAGCCACACATCGCTTCCATTTTCCTCCCAGTAATCTCTTTTATTTAAAGTAAAGAGAGCATTACCTTTCCTGTGTTCATTCCAAAATTATTTTCAGGATAACATGGCTAATAGAGTTGAAATTCTACTTATTACTTCTGTATTCACATAAGCAGAACAGAGATGTGCGTTCATAGCACTAACTCTAAGTTAGTTGTTTGCATTAATTTAATGTTTTTTACTACTACCATTTTCAGTATTAGTAAAACTCAAGACCCACACACAATGGGAAAAAATTCCCTGTACAAATGTGACAAGCCTTGGCAGAGGCATTTCTTCAACAATTCACAAGGAAAAGAACTGGGACAAGCAGCCAGATTCAGGATGCTAGTCCTGCACTGTCAGATTTACATAACCCATTTCTGGCAAAAATCTTCCAGTTGATTTCACAAATGGCTTTTGCAGGCATAATTAGGGTGAAAACCAGCAGCAACAGGGGAGAGGATATAAATTCATGAAGAAAAATATTCAAATAATGAAAAATTTCCCAGGAAGGGTACTTTGGAAAACGGACTGAGAGTCGAGTTAAATGCCGCTTTTCTAGCCATCCACCCCCCTCTTCCAGCGACTGCTTTTGTGTCAACAGAGCTACCACTGTACTTATCTGTCAGGATTTCTCCTTTTCAGGAATGAAGATGATTTCAGAGACCGGGTTTTTGAAGAGCACTGTTTGTTCTGCTCTACCCTGACCGCTGAAGGGAACTTCCCTCTTGTCTAAAAGACAATCATGAAAGTGTTCAACTTAAAGAATTTACATGTTAACAGAATTGTTCAGCAATTGACACATGTACAAAACAAGTGTACC
Organism: Aplodontia rufa; assembly: GCA_004027875.1. Lineage (NCBI taxonomy): Eukaryota > Metazoa > Chordata > Mammalia > Rodentia > Aplodontiidae > Aplodontia > Aplodontia rufa. Next base: position 14,213 of record PVKS010012024.1, on the reverse strand, counting down.
ATCAAAATAAAAGATGGTATAAAATTGAAGGAAAAATATACTCTTTTATACCTCATAGTCCAGTTTAACCCTGAAATCTTTTTTTATAACTTGTACAATATAGAAAACATAAAGAGGAATATATAAAATATTTGTTGTTTACATAATAATACAACATACTGTTGAATAAGAAAACATTTCTCTACTTTAGAAGTCCCCTCCTGCCCTTTCTTCATTGTATTACGTCTCTTCCCACAGAGGCAACCTTTATCCTGACTTTTGTGATGATCACTCTCTTGCTGTTTTTTAAATATAGTTTTACTGTCTATGTGAGGATAAACTGAAGGAACGCATGTTTTTATCTGCTGACATTTCAGTGTTGCTTGGGAGGAGAAGTCCATCTTCCCCAGGGTGGAAATTGCAAAGAGGTCATTATACTCCTACCTCTTTCTCCTGGCCAAGGCTCAAGTTTCCCAGGATCCACATCCCGTTCCCAAGCAGACTTTAGTCTCCTTATTTACTGAATATTCTGGGAGAATCTTAGGCTGAGATGACAGGATGCATGTGGACAGCTAATAACCAAGGCATCCTATGATGCATCCTACAGAAGCGGTGAAAATGCCAGGCCTGGACCTAAGCTAATATGGAGGAAGAGAAGGCAGGGAACTGTGTCGTGTGATTTCATGGCATCAGACCTATAATTCTGTTATCTCAAAATACATCTGGATATCAGGTTAATGTCTAAGGGCTACAGTCTGGAGCTTATTGCTTTGATGTAAGGTTGTGACCTGACAACAAATAACCCTGGTCCAGCTACTTAGTGCGCTTTATCAACTCTGTATTCTTCACTGTGAAAGAAAGGCTTAGGCTGGTTTCTGGGATTGTGTTTTAAGAGGAGACAAAGTGATGCTATCAGGACACAGGGATCACTAATGGGAACTCTTAAAAACCTGCATTTGGTAACCAAACAGCCTAACCAGGTAAAAATCAGAAGTGCTTTGAGTGTGGTGGGCATGTCAGCAGGGACTGGTATTTTAACCTTGGATGGTGGTACTATTATACCAAGTTCCCCCAATCTCTTCTAGAGTTCTTCTGTGAAAAGAAACCTATGATCTATGGAGGAGGTCAGCATGTGGAAGTGTTGAAAGAAAATAACTTAAAGAAGAGTTTGCCAACACTTGCACAGCCCAGCCCAGCAAACATCATTACTCTAGTTAACACCCTCAAGTCTTCTGCAGAAAAAGGGAGATTTTGCTCTTATTAGCAAAATGTGCTTAGGAACTTTAGAAAACCACTCTTCCAGCAATGCTGGCTCCACAACACCACCCAAAGCCTTGACTTAATTTAGATTTGGAGGCAGAAGTTTATTTCATATTGAGCACCAACAGCCAAAGTCCTCTTGAATGAGCAATGTCACTGAGATTGGAGCTTGATTGGCCTCATAAGTTTCCTATCAAGTCCTATATTAAATTCCACTTCATATATATAGATAGTGAGAGATTGAGAAAGCACAGGCATACCTGATGAGCAGGTATCCATGGTTTTCATGGATATGCTAACAAAACAATAAATGCCTCTGTGTATTTATACCCCAGAAAATTTGGTTCATTAGACAATTAAAACCCAAAGATTCTGGTTTAATCAAAAACAAAACAAAACAACAACAACAACAAAAACTCTATAGACCAGATTCCACTATGCCCTTGTACAGAAATTCCTAACTTTTTATGTTGAAATCATCTGCAGAGTCTTAAAAAATGCAGAAATTTATGTTCCATCCTCAGAGACTGATTTTACTGGTCTGTTATGCAGACTAGGTAGATATGGGAATTTTAAACTTACCTGGTATTCCAGGTAAGTTTAACAGGCACTCAGAACTGTGATTTGAGATCTAAGATCTCTCTCAATGCTGTCTCTAAGTGTCCTCAAATACAGAAAAGGCATGGAAATGGCCTACCTCTCAGAATCATGCTTGTGAAAACATTTTGATTGGTTTGATGAAGAAAAGAGAAACTCTCTTCTTTTTCTTGAGGAGGGTGGTATAAAACTTCAGTTTTATGTTGTGTTTGCCATGGTTAACAGCTGAAAGCCATACAGACTCTGTGACTCAAAAATACTGGAGAGTAGAGAAAGCAAATGTCTTTTTTAAATTAAGAACTGGGCATTGAAATGCTAAAAGAGCACATTGCAATCTACAGAGTCATCAAATCTTCATAAGGCTTGGATCTCTGCAGACTTGCATTTGCCTTAATATGACCAACAATCTAAATACACTTGTTTAAAAAGAAATTGTCAAGATTCTGATGGTTTATGTAAGAAATTTATTTCTATGATCATTTTCCTTCCAATACCCCCATCACTGTCATTTATCATGAACTTAATGCCAAAAGATATGTAGAATTTTCCTAAATCCTATGAAATGATGTTTCCTTACATGCAGAGAACAACATAGTTTCACACACATGTGTATATGTACACACACAAACAGATTTAATGTAGGATAATTATAAAAATGAAAGAACAGATTTTCAGTAATTAATAGCACATATTGGGACTTTAAATAGTAACAAAAGCAGACAACATTCAATTTTATTTAAAACTAATTATGTGATTACAATTTTGCCAAAATTTTGCAGACTTTGGTTGACAAGAGATGGTAATACATAATTTGATTTTACAAGTCATCTAAAATGGGATATGTTTAATATACTATTGCTTTAAATTAACTTTTAATTGGGAATATAGCATCTAAGTAATGGAAATCCAACCTCCCATTAGAACTAATAATATGCCATTAAATGTGTTGCACAGGAAGGGATGGGAACAAGGTCTTTATACATATAGTACTTTACATTTCTTTTGGTTTTTTAGAGAGAGAGGGAGAGAGAAAGAGAGAATCAATTTTCATTTATTTTTCATCTGGTTATGATTGCTCTGACACCCAGTTGTGTATGTGGTGCTGGGGTTTGAACTCAGGTCCGTGAACATGCCAGGCAAGCAAGTGCTCTAACTGCTGAGCAACTGCTCTAGCCTCAGTAGTTTACATTTCTTATAGCTAGTTTACATTTCTGAAGCATCTATATGAACTTCAAATTGGGAAAATCGACCACAGTTTGACTATTTAAAATTTAAAAATCAAATTTCACATAAAAAAAAGTTGCTTGTTGCGAGGGACTGGATGGATCCCCAATGTCACATACACAACGAAGTGGAGGAAAAACAAAAACCAGATGAAAAAATAAAATTAACTCTCTCAATGTCCCTCTCACTCACTCTCTCTTTAAAAAAAAAAAAAACCTAAAAAGAACTGTTTGTTACAAATGACATGATCACTTGCATCTACATAATTAACTTCTTTTTTCAGATATAGCCTAAATCATGCAATTTTACTAAACTTTGCCATAATATGAAAGAAAAATTTTCTGGTCATGTGAGAACATATTTCTACCACTTTTTAGACTAACTAGATAAAACAAAATAGAAACTCTTTACTTTCTCAGGGAAAGTGATACTTTCCCCTTCCTGATAACTTATTTTTACTTGGGCAACTTCAGAGCACAATTCCTGTTATAAAGTAATCACATTTTGAGAAAATATCCAATGCTTGATACTCTGAAATCCTTGGAGTACAGTATTTTTTTAAGCCCTTATTGCATACAGAAAAGATCTTTTTTGAGAAAGCTATCACAATGTGGCAAAAAATAGATAAAAAGGTGTAAAGTTCAGAAATAAACACTTACCTCAACATGTTGGAAAAAACATGCTGTGATGTTTGTGTCTAGTTATAGCTAATAAGAACAAAGGAGAACATAAGAATGTTCAAAGGTCAGAATTTATTCTTAGATAATATTAGCATTGCTAAACAGAGATTTGTCAGATCTTGAAATGATTGAAGTTTTATTAATCCCTGATTCCCATCCAAGGAGTTGCAGAGCTACTTCCTGTTGTTTTATGAAATGCAAAACTTGGAAGTTTGAAAAGGTGATGTTATTTAGCAATTAATGTATAAGTTAGCTGTGAAATTGCCTGTTTGCATTTAAGATCTGGGTTTGTGGTAGATGAAGTATGAGTTGTGAACTTCAGTGTGAAATAACATCACGATCATATTTCAGCCTCCTTCTTGTTGCACAGGATCTAATTTATGAATCCACAATTTACTTAAAATCAGAAAAGAATCGAATTTGTATGAGAAAATGTTTGCCTTTGAATAACATTCTGTTTCTTGTGATCTGTGAACCACTTGCTTTCCAGTCTCTTGTCTAATTTTAGCTGGTTTAAAATATCAAAACGCTGCAGCATTCCCTGGAATCACCAGGTTTTATGCAGGCTGCAGAGCTACCACACACCTCCACCACCTCCTCAGCCTTCCTTCTCCTTCTGTGGAACACTTGTACACGTGCCCCAGGGCATCTTTCAACAATAGTATCACATTTGCTTGTAATTCTGAAGTAAATGTTTTCATGGTCTGTCACCTTGATTTTATTAAAGGTGTTGGGACTAAAGCGTTAACTAAAGTTGAAAAAACTCAGAGGTTCTAAAATGTTTGAAATTTATAACCACCAATTTTTTCAGCCTTTTATCAATTGTTTTCACATGGGGTAAATCTACAATTAATCAGAAGTTAAATAAGACACCCCAGATGTTTTCTAGTACTTAGCATTTCATTTTTATGCCTGTTTTATACTTTGATTTTAAGCAAGGCAGCTAGATTTGGGAGCATTTTCAGTCATTTTGGGGAGCGTTTTGTTTTGCTTGCTCTGGTTAGAATCAAAAGTTTTTAGGGAATATAATCTGAATATTCAAAAATTTCCAAGTTGATGTCACCCCCAGTGATTTTGCAACCTTAAAAAAAAAAAGCGTCTATTTCCAGAAACTAACAGACTAGAAACTAATTTTATTAAAGTTGTATCAACTTTCCAGGCTTTTGCAATAGACAGGCTGAGTCTTGCATTAGTGCTTTGTTATCTTAAATAATATTTGCACAATTTTAGCAGAAAAAAACTGCCCTCAATTAAAAATTGAAAAATTGAGATGTATATGCAACTTATGCATAAATGATATATATACACCAGTTTACAATTTCAGAATATAAACTGAACTCCTGTTCTCTCCTGCTCTCACCCCCTCTAATTTTTTCTCAAGGGACACAACCCTTGGAGACTGAACTACTTGGAAGAAACGTATACTTTTTACCAAAACAGATTCTGAATTGCTGAGCTAAGTGGCAGGAGCAATCTAGTTCCCATGTGAAGAGCTCCTGGTCTGCTGATAGGTGGGTGAAGCTATTTGCGGGGTCCCCATGCCACGCTGTTGAATTGTGTGTGGTCTGATAGATGTTTTTTGTCATTCTGCTTGGAAACCAATTTAGGATGTGTTTCTGTTGGCACTTTCCTTCTGTTGTGAATATGTTAGTTCATTTCTCAAAGTCTCCACAGACCTGAGAAGCTGGTAATTTAAGCTGGGGGCTGCGACAGATAGTTCTGTTCCATCAGTTTAAGCATGGGTGATGAGATTTCTCAGAAAGGAAGAGGTGAGGTCTCAAAAGCAGAAGAAAGAGTACTAGCCCAGAGTTAGTCATGATTCTTATCTGTCTTTTATTTATTTATTTAGTTAGTTAGTTACCATAAATGTTCAGGAATGCTTTATCTCTAGTCAGCAAAGTTATGAGAAAACCATGCGTTGTGGTTGGGTTCTTGAGTTGATTTCTGAGCCCCTGCTTGAAAAATGAGATAAGAAACGAAGTTTTCCATAGGCCATAAAACAGCAGATCATGGTGAAAGTCATATTTACACCGTCCCTTATAAACTGTTTCTTGGTCCTTTCCGTGATCTTTGGAAGAGTCATTGGAAGATTTCATTTCCTTCCCCATCACACTGAGCTCATGAATATGCAGGTATGTGGAAAGTTTCTCTTCTGTTAAACAAACTCACTTTGCACATATGATAACAGTTTCCTCAGCAAAATAAAAGAAAAACTATACTGGTACTTAGCACTTTACGAACATGCTTCTAATGTATTTCATGTAAATTCAAATTTATTTTAAATGCATTAAAAGTTTCCTTGTATGTTCTTCTGTTAATTATCTGATAAATCTGACAATCTCAGGGTCAAATGAATGCCAACTACTGTTCTCTGCTGTTTTTGTAGATAAAGGAATTTATATGTGGTATTCTTTTGTGCACAGTGATGTATAGCGCACATGCAATGGCGTTGTTCTTTTTGTTTGCAAGAGCTTACAAGTGTGAGGAGATAGATGTGAGAAAACTGTGACTCTCCCTAATGCCGGAGTAAGAATATCGTATTACATTCAGGAGTCAGCCCTGATGGCTCTCTGTATGTTCTTTTATGTGAAATTTTGTACTCATTGAAATTAACTGTCCACCTGACGCTATAAAACAGTACAGCCACGACATAAGCCATACACACGGGCCACATCTGCAAATATTTTTCCCTCCAAATTTCAGTCCCATTAATGAAGATGTGATTGTTTTTCTATGACCTTTTAGCTCACTTCAAATCCTAGGAGCCCTGCTGCTTCTCTTCCTAACCCTACTGCACCCCATATGTTCCCATTCACACCGAGCATCTCTTATCTCACAGTGTTCCCACCCCACCGTTTAAGGGAAGGCTGCCCCCTCCTTCAGATTCAGGACCGAAAATGAAGCGTAAATCTTACGGGCTAATAAGCGCGGCAGTTACTTCAATAAAATGTTACTTAAAAGTCAATAGGCTGCACATGTTAAAGACATTAGAGCTGTTAACAGACCGTTGTAAAGTAAGCAGAATCTTTAATAACCTGTGTGCAACATTGAACCGTTCCATTTTCAGCTGAAGGCAGGTTTAGCTCTGGCACCGAGACACCGGACTCATGGTATGAGCCTTGTGTTATCAGAATTAACACTCCAACAATCCGAGATCCAGGACTACAATCTCAGCACTCTAGGAAAGCTTAAAACCGTGCTTTGCACCTTTCTTCAGCTTAGAGACAGTCAGACGGCTTGACACTCTGCCTCACACTCATCATCTCTAACACCAGAATCCCTGAACCTTCAGCCTGAGTCAGGAAACACAGAACTGAAGGAAACAACACTTGTTAACAGAAGCCGACTGTGATGTCCTGGAGACTCTGGACCAAACCCAAGGGGCACCCTCAGCGCAAACTTCCAGAAACCGTCGGCTCAGAGCAGGAGAATACCAGGGGAGCACACACCGATAGCAGAAGAACAACTGGACAAATCAGTTCTGAAACATTTTATTCCACTTTCCTATGTAGGGAAAGCAGGGTACAAGTTTTGTCTAAGGAAGTATTTTCGCACAGCTCCAAGTTGGAAGGTTCGTGTGTTTTAAGATGAGTTCAAATACACATAACCCAACAGATACAAAACAAAAAAAGACACCAGGTGAAGCTTCTGGAACTTATTTCTTAGAGAGTGGCATCACTGGCTTTTCTGTTTCTGCACTCTGTATTGCTTACAATTTTTGAGATGGATAACAAAAAACAATAAAGAGAAACAAATTTTCTTTCTAATTCAGGCACCTTTTAAATTTGACCAATCTACTTAAAAGAATTAGACATGCTACTCATATATTTAAACAACCACTCTGTGACAGCAATTCACCTTATATTCTAATCATCATTTTTGTTTAGAGATGGAATTTAAATATCTACCAAATTGTGGTCTCAAAGAAACTGTCATCACAAGTTTGAGAAAGTCATGCTACTAAAGGGACAAATAATTTCTGAAGGAGAAAAGAGGGATAAATCAGGATTGGTGTCAAATTTGAGGATTATTATGAAGAGTGGTGACTTCACAGAAATGATTTACTTTGGAAAGTTCTAGGAATCTCGCCACCCACATCATCGATATGCTCGTTTCACACATTCCCCTTCAGTCTTTATTCATAGGCACATGCATCAATTGGATTATAATAAACACAACATTCTGCATTTGTCTTTCCACCTAATATACTAATCAAAATTACATTTTTGTATTTCTCTAAAATCATTATATTATGATCTCTTAATGTAAATTCCACTGAGTTGTCACACTAGATGTAGACATTATCTCACTGTACATTTAGGTTGCCAATTTTTTATGGGAATTTATTTCAAGTACTTATTCTAAGATCAGTTTTTCAGATGGTAATAAGAGGATGAGATAAATGGACATAAAAGAGGCCTGGGGAGTTGTTCCTCCAGGTACTTCCTTCAAAACTGCAGGAGAGTTTTGAGGAGGGAAGTCGAGGAAGCAGAAGATTGTTCTCTACAATGATGAGGAAGGAATGTAGTGACAGCAGACAGGGTGATGTGCCAGAAAGTGAACATAGAGAATAAAACCCAGAGAGATTCACAAAGTTCCCCAAAGGTGGGATCAACGAAATAAATGATAAAAACTAGGATAAACAAATTGGTCTTAGCATCCAATTTGGGGAACAATGCCAGATACAGCTGAAAGAGATCCGGCTTTCTCTGGGAAGGTCACAGAGGGACGAGTTCTGTGCATTGACTAAGAGAGACTCCAACAAAGTGTTCGAGGAAGGAGTTGGAAGAGAAAAGTCACTGAAAACCTAGTTCTGAATGAGCACTTGAGTACTTAATGTCTAAAGCCCTTCCTCTTGGTTCATGAGTGAAATAGCTAGTGAGTTCTGTTTCTACCTGTAACACAGAGTGTGGCCAAGGGCAACCTCCTTCTTATTTAGTTTCCCTAAAGTATCACATGAGGGTAATAACTTGGTGCTCACCCCTGGCTTATTGTGTGGGCTAATGAGGGTTGTAAAGCATGTTATATATATAATGTGTGGTGTAAAATATTTAACACCTCTCTTGAGAAAGAAAATCCTAATTGTCCACCTGAAACTGTCTCCCTTACCAATTAATTGCACAGGAGATTGACATAGAGGGTTTCACCTAATCAAGCACATGCCTATGAAGGACTTAGGCAGGTGAGGGCGTAAAATCCCCTCCCTCCAAAAAAAAAATCACAAGGCCCCCTGGAGGAATTACTGCCTGTGACAGACCAGCCAACCTGCCCTTGTGCTTTGCAGGTAATATTTTCATAAAACGAGTCTCTTTTTTTGCTCAGTTTTGCCTGGTAAGAACATTTACAAAGTAACGAGTAGCTACTGAAGCTAACCAGGGACATTTTTCTATCCAGGGAATTTTCATTATGTTCAACATTTGGAAATATCGACTAAAGATAATTGCAGGTAAGCGTCCACCAGCAGATGTATTCATTTTCCATTGTAGTTTCTTAAATGGGTACTCATACACAAAAGACCTCCTTCCTGCACATTTCAGCCCTCCAGGGTACAATTACATGAAATTATTCAGCAGCCAAGTTTGCTTTGTATCACTTGACTGGGTAAGGACACAGAGTAAGCTACTCCCTATGGCACTGAAAGCTGCAAATCTTTTTTGCCTAAATGTTTTACAGACACATTCATCATAGTCTAATAACAAGGCCGCCCATGGACAACATAGGTCACTTGTTTTCATCCTACTGCTAACAGTTTACCAGAAAAAACAACTCAGGCCTTAGCACTGATTTCATGTTTCAGGTAACAATATGATGAGCTATAATCATCCCGAATGTTCAACATTATACCAGTGTAATACAAATTGATTTTTCTTACCATTTGCAACTTCCTGGTACCATCTATAGCTTAGACATCCTTGCATAATATTTATGTTTTTGAGTAGTAAAATGTCAAATATCTAGAATCAATTTAATAATCGTAATGATGTCTTTGGAAAGCATTTTGCAAGTTTTAAATCACTTTAATGTGTTGTTCATTCTTTCATTTATTCCTTATAATAGCTCATTGGAAAAGATTTAATAATAAAACAACAGATTTTTCAGAAAATGTTTTATTTGCTTCTGTTTGCTTTGATAATAGTTCAACATCACAGAGCAAAGAATTTCTTCCTTTAACCTTCAAACTCCTGCTGGTGGGTCTTGTTTACTTATTTTCATTTTGGTTTTGCTTTCTTTTTTAGTTTGATATTTATTAAATCCAGTGTGCCAGACTCAAAACAAAGACCTTCCAATACATCCAATACAATTTTAAGCATGAGTTGAATAAAGAAATTGTTTCTGGATTATAGAGGTCTTTCAATCATTTTCCTCCAGAAAATAGTAAACATGGATTTCCATCTGGCTTATGCATGGGGGTTATAATGATACCTCATCACCACAAATATTTTGGCTATCAAAAAGGGAGGCAGTGTTACCTTCTGAGAGCTAAATTGAAAACTAAACTATTATGGAAGAACTTACAGATATTAAAGGAAAAAATAAAAGACTTTAAAGAAGGTAGACTTTGTTCCAGAGCAAAGAAAAAATGAGACTTCATTATAAGGATTTATATGCATAAAGGAGAAAAAATGGAGATTATTAAAGAGATTGGTCAGCCATGGAAGCCACAGAAGGAGAGACTTGGGGGTGGGGCTGCATATTCAGGGAGAAGGACTGCTGCTGCTCCCGGATGTGATTTAGTCAGCTCCAAGATGAAGTTTACCCTTTGGGGATCATCAGGGTCCCTAACTACCAAACATTTCAGCTACATAATAAGCCCCATGCTTTCTGATTCTGCAGACCCCAAGCCCTCTTCTAATGACTATGTGGCTTCCTTCCCAGATGCTGCCAGGATAAAACATACTAACAAAGCTGTTAGTGTTTATAAAGCTCCTTGTAAAGCAATAAGCTCATGCCTTATTTATACAACCATCTCTAAGTTCTATGAATTTGAATATGTTCCTAAGAGTGGACTACAAGGAACATTCTAGAGCTGCAAACCTCAGGATCACAGCTTAGACTGTGATAAAGGTGCTAGGGGAGATGCCAACACTGCTTTCCCAAGGTGCCATTAAAAAAATACTTTGAAAAGTTATTTTTTCTATCCACAGGAGCATCACCTATTTCCATATAAGACTAAAGAGTATATGAGAAAAAGACAAAAAATTTAAGACATTTTTAGTGTCTTTCTGAAACAAACCTTAGAGGAATAAGAATAAAACCTGATCTTATTTACATATGAGAGAAAAGATTGCCAGAGAGATGAAATTAATTAATGCCATCCAATTAATGATTTACCAGAGTTAGAAGCAGACTTCAAATCTGTCCCCATGCAAGGCTTTCATATTTTCTAAAGAATTACTACTTGTGTTAAGCATTTGACTCTGCATTTTCCTTGCAATTGACTGACATTTCAAACAATCATCCTCCACCCACTCCTTTAGCCCTTTCCGCTTCTCCAGTATTTAAACTCTCTTTATCCTTTTCCTGAAATCCCAACTTCATGTGAAACACAACACCCAAAAAGGGACCCAAATTATAGGAATACTCAGAGCCCTTAATATGGTAACATTAGTTGTGTATCCAAGGAGGAACACGATGCATTATCCCGGACTTGACTGGCAAATCTTTGCACAGAGCATCTCACCAATTGTGAAAGCACACTTCAGAAACTCTACATCCAAAATGTCATCTTGCATGGGCATTTTCGTTTGGACATTAAATAGACTCTAGCTTCAGGAAGCACATGAGGTGGGGGCAATGCATAGAGTTGAAAGATAACAAGGGTGGTGAGTGGAGAAAGTTAGCAAAGTCATTTAACACGTCTGCCTGTAAAACCAACCAACTAAAGTGCTATAGAATTTCTTCACACTGGTCCAGAGAGGATTCATTAATTAGTGTTTGAAAACAGATCATTGGGGAAGGTACCACGTGAATGTGGTAATCATCAGCTCCATTCACAATCACGTCAAAAACATGTGGCGATGGCATGTTGACTCTGATTGTGAACAGTTGTTGCTGTTGATAAAGCTGTGAACTTTGAATCATTAAATGTGCTTGCTTTGTGGTTTTGAAACCCCATAGCAGATGTTATGTAGTAAAGTTATATCTTGAATATGTTCCTGGAGCCTGAAGCTAAGAAAGAAAATCATCAAAGAGCACAAAGCGCATGACAAACGGGTTTTGACAAAGCCTCTCCCACGAGAGCTGCCATTGAGAAGTGATATGATAGGTGAGTTCCATTGTCCCGTTTCTCTTTTCCTGTGAAAGAGAATTTTGCCAGCTCGCTTTGCAGTACATGAGGTTCATAGTGAACTGTCAGCCTTAATCAATTTTCCATTAACTTTTATTCATTCTAAACACAAAGCATCAGAAAAAATTTTTTTGATGATCAAATACATTCCCAAGAGACTCTTCACTCTTTAAAATGGCGAGAGCAATTTGAGAATAATTTATGAAAATGGATAATCTTCTGAAAAGTCCCCATGAGATGTTGTCTGCTCACTCCCACTCGCTGACTACATTGTCTCACAGAAGACTTATTTTTCACACCAGAAAACGGGGAGAGTAGGGGAGAGAACTGAAGCATAGAAATGTGTCTGTCACCCATTGAAATAAGGAATTTGGCTGGTTGAAAGAGAAAGCTGTGCTGTATTGCTTTGGCTTCTAACTTCTGTTTATCCTTTGGCTATTACCTACTTTTGAACAACTCCTTGACTTCCCCAAATAGCACCTGAATTACTCCTACATTAGGCTCCTTATCTGTATCCAGACCCCCAAAACCTGCATGCTCAACTTCTGAATCCTTTGCTTGCCTTCTTATACTGGATTCCAATTGCTCACATAGGCTGGGCATGTTCTAGCAGGGCCTGCTGCTTTGCCTACCCATCCTATCTTAGTGACCAATTTACCCTTACCCAAAACCAATTCCAAGATTTGCATTTTGGAAGACAGTGATTAGACATGCGGATGAGGTGTAGAAGGTACTTTGTGGGAGAGGGTGAGGGTGAAAACAATAAAAGTCCATCATGATTAATGTGTCGAAGTTTCCTATAAATTGTGGAATTTTTAGGACTCTAATATGATCATAAAAGTTGCATCCTAATTTTAAGAGATATGGGCACATATATCTCTAGTAATCTTTGAAAAATTGTTTACTTTTGGTGTCCTAGAAAGAAGGGCACCTTGCAAAGAATTGCTGCCTATAAATTCTGGGGATCATCATATAATGGACAATGCTAAAAATTCCCTGGGAGCTGTTTCTGGTTACATGCTCCTGTTTTAGCCTCCACTTCATTCTTTTGACTGCTAAAACTGGTGTAATAAGAACTACAACATCTGAGATACCCTTTCAGGCCTTTGAGACAGCAAGTCAGGTGACTGTGATGGCATAGTCTGATGCAGATCAGGGTGGGTGAGGTTAAGGTGGAAGAGGGAGGAGATGTAGTTGATAGTTGACTTCAGTAGTTTCAAACCAAAGAGCCCTGTGCAATATGAAAAATGTCCTCTCATTCCTTATAGGTAACAGTAAGTTTTGTTTTGTTTATTTTTTGTTTATTGATACCAGAGACTGAACCCAGGGGTGCTTAACCACTGAGCAACATCCCCAGGCCCTTTTTAATTTTTTTAAATTTTGAGACAAGAGTCTCACTAAGTTTATTAGGGCATAATTTGCTAAGGCTGGCTTGGAACTTCAGATCATCCTGCCTCAGTCTCCCAAGCCACTGGATTACAGGTGTGTGCCACTGCTCCCAGTAATAATGAAGATGTTATGAAAGATCTCTTCACTTTTCCCCATTTGCAAAGACACCAATTAAATTAAGAAGGTTTGTTCCAGTGTCCCACCACCCACCTTATTTTTCTTTGACACTGGGAATTGAACCCAGGGGTGCTTAAGAACTGAGCCATATCCCCTGCCAATTTTATATTTTATTTTAAGACAAGGTCTCACGAAGTTGCTTAGGGCCTTGCTAAGTTGCTGAGGATGACTTTTTTTTTTTTTACCTTTTTTTTTATTTATTATTATTTTTTGAACAACCTTACACGATTTTAACAAAATAATATAAAATGTGTATAAAATGTGTAAATATTCTGGATATTGCAATTATCTCCAGGAGTGTCCCCCCCCCAATTACCCTCCCTTATCCCTCCCTTCCCTTTCCCTTTATAATTCTGAAAAAAGGGTATTAGATTGTAAAGCATTACATCTTATCTGGATTTAACTCATGTTACTAGACCAACTTTCTCACTGTCCAGGGTCTAGTCCCCACCTCCACCTATGAGTGGAGACAGTCGACCCTTAGATCTCTGGGTTAAGCTGATTTTACTCATCATGATCTCTTCCATAACCATCCATTTACCCTCAAAGGCTGCGAGGTCATTGTTTCTAATTGCTGTGTAATATTCCATGGTATAAATGTACCACAGTTTTTGGATCCA